>CALNHX010004639.1:0-122766 GCA_940337035.1 Agriotes lineatus | reverse complement strand
CTACAATTCCTTGAACGATCGGTTCTTCGATAGGACATGTATTTGCGCACTGATCATATAATTTGCCAACTGAAAGTGCAACCTTAAATCCAACCCTGTCTTTAGTTTTTACGAAATTAATGATCCTTGAAAATAATTAAGACTTCGAGCTATCGTGCGGTTTTGACCGGTTGCATTGATCGCTGTTTGAGGAGGAAGTAAGTGCACGAGTTAAAATTTTTCTATTTCCTCAACCTCATATTTATGATAAACTCGAAACGACTGCGATGTGATTGACTGCGGCGCTTACTAAACCAACATTTAGGATTAAGGACGTTGAAATAGGCACTAGAGCAGCTGTTTGGGTTTACATTAGTAAAACATTCCCTTTAGCAACATACCATTGATAAATGCTGCTAATGTATTGCACATGAAGAGTGAATGTCGAGTAAGGGGCTTGGAATTTAGCGATTAAAAAGTGAACTATGCAGATTTAGACTCAGTTATTGCACGTTGGACGATTTTAAAATTCTTGTGGGTTTATGAACACTTTCTCAAAAGCCTGGCCTGATTTGAATGATTTTTCAGTTGGATAACACAACCGGTCCATAAATACCGAATTTTCCCATCGTTGCTCTTGCTCAAAACGCACGCTCGCAGATGAGCAGAATTAAATGCCACCTGTATGATCTATTGGTCCAAATAAATACTTGTGGCAATCAGTGTGGGGCCTTGTTTTAACCTATGTATTCGGCCACCTTATGCATTTTACCTAATGAACGAACGAGACATAGGTTTTGCCCGCCGCAATTTCCTCCTTCCGTATGAAAGGCGTCAGTTTTTCTCCGGTTGCGAAATTAGCAGTCGAATATTCACGGTCAGGTTTCGATTCCTACCGCTATCCTTGACCGCAACTTGACACAACTGAAACGGAACTGAGTTCTGCTTGTTCCTTATTATCCGCGTTGAACCTGTCAATTATCTCGAGAAATATTCGGTTTGGTTAAGGTGCACTTCGTGCCGAACGCGTTGCGCAACCGATCTAAAAAACGTTTTAATTTATGAGGCATATCGTTGGAGGTGTTCGCTAATTAATCCGTGCCTGCGATATTATCGCCCGTTTATTACCATGCCATAGTCTTATTGGTACCATCGTTAAGCTCATTGGTAGCCGAGACTTACCGGTACTGGCTAAAACAGGGAAGTAGTCGAGTACCCTTTGGCACCACCGTTTCTCAAACCTGTTTTTATTAAATAATATGGGCGATTTAACAAAGCAAGCATTCTTAATGAGCCGGTTTCGCAAATCCGTTATCTAGGCACTGACGCATAATAAACTGTATGTGATGTAATGGACAACACTAAATTGTATTGTACGTTCGAACCTACACGGCGTGTGGGCAAAGCGCCTACACCTTATCAGCGTTTCTTATCGGCATTGTTGTCCCGATTACAATGTCCTTGCTTGAAGGTTGTGAAGGGTGAAATGAGGTGCTCAAAAATTGTGAACCTTCAGCTGGCATGAGTAACCGCTTCGCGTTCGCAAGACGTAAGCGCGCTTTCTTTTAATTGCAAGTTTTGCACAATTTTTTAAAACTCAAGGAAGGTAGGTACTCTTTCGAGTTTAAAAGTGGAAATGCTATTAATTATTATGAAAAATAACTTTACATCTGACGGGATTTCTAATTTATCATAATGTAGTAATAGTTTGCTCCCAATATTTTACACATCTACAAATAGTGACTTTTCGTAAATAATTGCTTATATCTAACTTTAAATTTGGCTGTAACTATGAAGATGTACTTCTACTTCTACTTTTAATACCTATAATACAAACGCCAATTGGTTAGATAGATCATAGGGATTTGAAAATGAAATCCAAATCTAATTAGAAACATAGGATGCAGTTAGGGCGACCACCTCTCAGGGTTTCAACACCAAATCTCCGGACTCGGGGTTTTGTTTAATTTCTCCGGGTTACGCTAATTTTGTAATAATGTCTAACATTAACATAAATGTAAGTCGGAAATATGTATTAAGAAAAATAACATCCACAAAAAATCTCGCGCGGGTTCCGAGGGTATAATCTTTAATTTTATTGTAATCAAAGGTATAATATTGTAATGCTTTACTACTACCTATATTAACTCTATACATAGATATTATTTGTAATACCATAAATAAATAAAATTGATCCACTAGTTTGAATTTTATTGCCTCTGTCTAGCTAATTAAAAATATGATTATTCAATTATGCTTCACTGTAATGAAGGTATGTTGCTCTTTCTATATTCTATCCATTTGCAACTTATTCACCCTTTTGTCCCGGCTAGCAATTTGAAACTCCTATCTGCAGGGTTGGATTCTTACACTATTATTGAATTTAACCATTGTATGGCAAATGCTCGATTCTGACTATGTTGACAACAAATTCACCATCAATCAATCACTTCACCTCAGGTAAACTACAACAATGCTTTTATTATACTCAAGTAATTTGGCTAACCTAGAATTGTTTTTTAAGTGCAAAAGGACGTCAACTCGCATTTGTTTCTTCCTCAAAGAACGCCGATCTCGTTTTCGGTTTCCGCAAAGGACGAACAGCTTGTATTTGCTTCCTGAAAAGCTCTCTGCTGCTGCTATCTGCTTATAGACCACGAATAAGGCCTCCTCTAGGTGCTGCCCTTTGCTGTCTGTTTCCCCGCAGCTCCCAGTCTTTAAGAATCTTCAAGCCAAGCTCGTATCTGCTTCCTGGCAATATTGCAGCTGCTGCTACCTGCTGCTGGATCACGAATAAATCCTCTTTTAAGTGCTGCACTTTGTTTTCTGCTTCCTGTAGCTTCAAAACTTGTAGAATCTGAGCTCCGAAAACGATATCGCACAAGCTACGCTCCAGGTCCAATTTATTCTGAAACTGCACTCTGGAACACCGCCAATTTAACCACAGCTGGCCTCCGCACACAGGCAAATAAATAAAATGCGCAACTGGGCATAACCTATTTACTCTTATCAACAAAATTTATCAAAATCGGGAAGCGAAACAACACACAAGCTTTCGGTTTGGCTTCCCCAACATAAAAAAATACAAGCGACTCCCTAGGTTATCATAGCAACATGATTTACAATTGCTTATCTGTAAGTGTAGATTCTCTGATCTTAATTTTTAATTATTTTTGTAAATGTCATTCAGGAAACTATAACCTCACAAGTGGTGGTACTTTCTACTTTTAGTTAATAACCACTGATTAACACGCCACCAGCAACTTCTTGTAATCTTCAATAATTCTCAGGTTGCTTCTTATATGCTCTTTGCCTAATCTGAGCTTTCTTGCACCACTGTTTTATAATTCCTTTAGCTGCGTCATCGATTGTTGGAAATTCCATATGAATGCAAACCGCCTGTGTTGATGTTTTCTTTTGAATGCATAGTAGAAACAGTACGTGTTTAGTACGACGTACGATATGGACAAGTATTTTTTCAGTTACACCTTGCATTATATTTGCTAACCATTAATAGAAATGAATAAAAACATGGTTTTTATTTGCTTGATTTTTGTTTTTTATAAATATTCTGCATTTCTCATTGTAGAAAACCCTTTTTTACTTACGAAGGATCTCAGGGTTTGTATAAATTGAAAAGTGGTCACCCTACATGCAGTTAATGTTTAACTCCGAATTTAAATGGTGTTGCTGTAGTTACAGTATGCTAATCAATTTAAGGTACGTTTCTAAAAGTACATGGTTGAAATATATTACAAACCATGTTGATTATGAAGTAATTTATGTATGTACGCTTCTAAAATCAGATAAATGTCATGATGTACATGTAGACGTATGTTTAAAACCGCTTGAACCAAACCAAGCAGTTCAGCAAATTACACTAACAACTTAAAATAACCACGAAATCAGTTTTTTTTTATTTTTAATCGGCAAACATTTCTATTAAATAACAAAATCAATTTAAAATAGTTAAAAGTTTACATGTTAACATCTAAGAGGAACATCACTACTAAAAAAAAAATTAACGTAGGTATATCTGTAATATAATTATAACGTATGTTTCAACAGTTTTGGAATTTTTTAAGCTAGAGAAATATTATTAAACCATGCATTATCAAGTCGCCATTGGAAACAAAGAATCTATGGATATTAGATTCTAGTGCCTTCTCCGTCAGAGAATGGTCGCTATTTTACTTGCTATTTGTTAAATTTGATGTAATAACCAGTACAACGATCTTTATAACGTAGTTTGCTGGTTATTGAATTAATTTTCTTCTCCAATGTGGTGTTCTTTGTGAATTTTGTATTACTACCTCGCCTTCAGCGCATAACCTCAACTTAACCTAAAAATTTGAACACGTGGTTTCACCTGTTTTTAACCAATGATCATTTTGGCCTGAAGATGAAGCCAGTTTGGCTTCGAAACATGTCGCCTTTTTAATAAATGTACGTGGAGAAGACTACTGCGTTTTATTGCTTTTAATCATAATGATCAAAATATCTTACAAACTTGAAACCCGAATCAGTATTTAACAATTGGGTGGACAAATGCCTAAGCGAAATGTTGTCAACATCTTTGTAGACCAAAATGTGTTAGTTGCAACAATTTATGAAACTAGAAGGGAATGCGAACAGGGAATACCTTGTGTTAATTTACCTAAAACTGAATGGCTCCCAAAATTGGTTTGCACGAGTTGTCGACAGAATGGTTAGAAGAGCTAGCGACAAGTTAAAAATATCAGTTCGAAGGTTAGGTTGACGTTTTGATGTATCACACATAACTATAGATATATAGAGAATGGCTTTGTAATGTTTTAAACTATCACAAAAGACGTCGGTGCTCAAACTACACACACTAATGATGAAATAATATTTTGGTCAGAATTAGCTTCTTGCCATTACGTCAGATCTAACAGAGATTGACTAAATCATCACAATGTTCCATTTATACGACAAAATGATATCCCACCCAATATTCCTCAGGTAAGACCTATGAAAGATTTTGGGCTTTACTAAGCAGAAAAGTGGAGTGTACAAAATATGAAACAAATTCGTCGCTGAATATTTCAAAAGATTGTGAAATTGATGCAAATTTTGTCGTAAAGCTTATGTGATATCCAAAATTGCGGTTGATTGAAAATGCTATTATACTCGTACTAGCAAGCAGTGAGACAAATGTCTCATTTCATAAAACAAAAAAGGCCGTTTTTCAAATAGAACGCGTATTAAATAAAAACAATAATATTTTTTAAAATCACGTGATTGAAATTCGGTTCCTGACCTGACATGACCATTCCAAACATATAACTTTAATAACTTTTTTCTCTATCTCTTACGGTTTGGCTGCTGAAACAGCTTCCCGGACGGACCAGCGTCCCAGACGGACGGAAATCACGTGATTTCTCCAAAACCGGAAGTGTCACGTGACTGAAATTCGGTTCCTGACCTGACATGACCATTCCAAACATATAACTTACATAACCTTTTTCCCTATCTCTTACGGTTTGGCTGCTGAAACAGCGTCCCGGACGGACCAGCGTCCCAGACGCACGGAAATCACGTGATTTCTCGAAAACCGGAAGTGTCACGTGACTGAAATTCGGTTCCTGTCCTGACATGACCATTTCAAACATATAACTTTCATAACTTTTTTCTCTATCTCTTACGGTTTGGCTGCTGAAACAGCGTCCCGGACACACAGAATAGCGTCCCAGACAAGCCTATTATATACAGTGTGGTCCAATAAGTGTGCAACAAATGGGACATTTTTTTATTAGTTGTAAAACCGAAATTTAAATACCGCCAAAAGTTAGTGCATGTTCGATAACCATATCAGATGCCCTTAGAATGGCTTCAAGTCAAACAATATACAGGGCAGGACAAAATATATGTAATTCGTTCAAGAATAAAGTTACCTTATTTCAAAAAATATAGCAAAATTTTATTGAGAAAAGTTGTTTAGAATCAAAAGTTATGCTCAAATACAAAGTCACGGCCTCCTATTCGAATTTTGAATCTTTTTTTGTAAAATTTTGTATTATCCCCGTATGATACATATTTCTATTATTCTGATTTTATTAAGAGTTTTTCATATGTAAATTATTATTAGTAAAGCATTTGCCTTGTTAAAAAGAATATTTGAGAAATTCTAAAGTTCTGTTAAATATCGTTGCAACAAACATGAAGTGGACGCTTACCTAAAAAAATATAAATCCAAGTAAATTTTACAAATACGCTTCAAGTTGCTAAAAGTTATTTAAAAGGGATGTGGTTGTGGCTACTTTAAATACATATAAAATCAAAATAATAAAAATATGTATCATACGGGGGTAATACAGAATTTTCCAAAAAAGAATCAAAATTCGAATAGGAGGCTGTGACTTTGTATTTGAGCATAACTTTTAATTCTAAACAACTTTTCTCAATAAAATTTTGCTATATTTTTTGAAATAAGGTAACTTTGTTCTTGAACGAATTTCATATTTTTTGTCCTGCCCTGTATATTGTTTGACTTGAAGCCATTCTAAGGGCATCTGATAGGGTTATCGAGCATGCACTAACTTTTGGCAATATTTAAATTTCGATTGTACGACTAATAAAAAAATTTCCCATTTGTTGCACACTTAATGGACCACACTGTATATGGATAATGTTGTGATTAATGTTACCTTAGAGGTAAGATCATCATGATTTAAACGTTTTAACATTAAAAATATTTAACGAATTGGAAGTGTGGCGGTAATACGGGGCTCCAGTAGCGATTTGTGTGACGGTCGGAAAGTGCGCAGTTTTAGTAGAATTTTCGCAAGTTGTAGGTATTGCAGGTGAATGTTGTTGGTGTTATTTGGAAGATCTCCTCAGGGCGAACTTTCTGGAGAGGTTGTGAAAATCGTTCGGTGCTGTTACATCGCATACTTCTTGAAAGATTAAAATGTGATTTGGGGTAGTCGGAAAAAGGATGAACCAACGTACTGGCTGTTTTTGTTAGGGTCTGTGATGCATGGGGACGAAGTTACAGGGGTGAGGCGCGTTTGTAGCATGTTTGCATAAACAGGAGGAAAGAAAAAAAAATCGAATTTTGTTTTTGGCAGTATGTGGATGAATCTATGGGTTTTTAAGAATTTTGCGGCCCAGATTTTCGTGTGAATAAAATCATTGCCGCGCTGCACTTGTTGGCAGACCATGATATAATGGTAGATGGCCACTGGAAAGATTGGGATGTTAGTGTCAGCTGTTTGTACTAAAACTTAATGTGGGATTGTAATAGAAATTACAATACACAAAATTGGAGGGGACTTAAGTTTAAATACATAATATGTATATGTACGGAAAATGCAAAGTTACTTAGTTTAGACAATATAAAAGCTCCCCAAACAACAAATCCTATTAAAATGTATTTATTGAACAATTAACACAAAACTAAATATACATATCGACTCAACAACTCAAAGATATATTCGCATCTAATCCCTCTTTCACACTGTCCCGATCCTCCTGATAAAAGCAGTAACATCTTCGTTCCAGTTGTTATATATGCTATTTGCTATTAAAGCACGTTTCATGAGTAAAAAAAAATAAACTATGAACAATAATATGGGGGATGGCTTGTAATTTTCAGAATTCCGTCAACACAGCGAACAAATGTAATGAAGAACGACTCATATAAGTAATACAGCTTCTAAAGTTATATAAAAAATTCTGTAAAAGGCTTTACCCAAAACTTCCCTCGCAAGTAGACACTAAATAATTTTAAAAATCAAATTGAGTTCTCTAAATGTTCACGATTCTTGGTCGCTTTTACATACACAATTATCTACTTCTGTCAAAACTAATTCCACCTTGAAACCTATCAAAGTAAATCCCTCTAAACCGTGGCTGGAAAGTAAGATATTCGCAATGATATCGACTAAAAAGCGTTTATGGAATAGGTATCATAAAACAAAAGCCATAGAAGACTACCATAACCATCGACAATACTCGAACCACCTTATATCAGTGATCGATCTAGCAAAAAAGAACTACGAAGATAAAATCGCCAATTCCAAGAACTCAAAGCAATTTTATAAATATGTACGGTCATCCCTTTCATCTACTGTTCAAGTTCCTTTAGTTAAGTCAAGTGACGGAGCAATTGCAAAAAATCGACACGAATGCGCAAATATACTTGCTGATACCTTTTTATCTGCCTATTCTGATGTACCTAATCTTGTTATTCCGCCTATTCAATTTCCGAGGACTACCAGAAGCTTAACCGATGTTAACTTTACTCCTGAACTAGTTGAAGAAAAATTATCTACACTGAAGTCTTCTACTGCGCCAGGCCTTGATCATCTATCTGCTGTGTTGCTGAAAACTTGTTCGCATGTTATTTCTGAACCTCTAGCAACAATCATGCAAAAATCCTTTGCTGAACATGAACTTCCAAATTCGTGGAGGAGTGCAGTTGTCACACCCATATTTAAAAAGGGAGACAAGCTAGACTCAAATAATTATCGCCCCATTAGTTTAACGCCAATTACAGCAAAAATCATGGAGTCCTTAATTGTGGACAGAGTAGTACCTTTCTTACTGAATGAAAATATTTTACCTGCTCAACAACATGGATTTACTCCTGGTAGATCTGTAATTACCAATCTCCTGGAATGCATTAATAATTGGACAATGGCTCTAGACAACGCATCCCCCACTGATGTCATATATTTGGATTTTTCTCGTGCCTTTGATCGGGTACCTCACTCTGCCCTCTTAGCCAAGCTTGAACAGGCTGGTATACGCGGCAATCTATTGTCATGGATACAGGCTTTTCTTCAGGATCGATCATTCTGTGTTCGTGTTGGAGAATGTTTATCTGACATTAAACCAGTGTTAAGTGGTGTTCCGCAAGGGTCGGTGCTCGGTCCCATCCTATTCGCAGTGTACATCGCAGACCTTCCACATATTTTGCGTAGTAGCTTTTCCTATTATGCAGATGACACCAAGCTGTACGCCTCAGTGAAGCAACGAACTGTTTTGCAAGATGATCTTGACTCGCTATCGGTATGGTGTAATGAGTGGTGTTTGCCGTTAAATATTACAAAGTGCGTAGTGTTGCATTTAGGAAAAACTAACCCACTGCATAATTATTATATTTCGGGAAACCTGTTACTTTCCGTTACCAGTCACAAAGATCTCGGCGTAACAATTACCACCGACCTGTCATGGTCTGAACACATCTCAGATGTGTGTAACAAAGCCAATAAGCTTCTGTATATATTACATAAAGCATTTAGGAACGTCTCCCCAACTACATTTGCCAAACTATATCGCACATATGTTCGTCCCATTCTGGAATTTGCTGGTCCTGTTTGGCATCCGGACTTAATTAGAGACAGAAATTTATTGGAAAATGTACAGCGGAAAGCAACTCGCCTACCATATGGTCGCTTGCGACCATCATACTACGAACGGCTTGAAGTTCTACATTTAACCTCCTTCGAAATGCGACGCTCTCGAAGTGATTTAATTATTACTTTTCGCGCACTAAATAGACTGTTCTCTTGTGACGTCCGTTCTCTCTACATACTTAATGCCGATGACCGTCTCCGGGGCCACCGTTTGAAATTAAAAAGAGAGTTAGCAAGATTAACGTGTAGAAGATCGTTTATTGTAAACCGAGTGTTTCATATGTGGAACAATCTACCTGCCGATATAATCGACGCTCCTACGATTAATACATTTAAAAGCAGAATAGACATTTTTCTTTCCGTTTTTGTTAATAATTCAATTATGTTATAATTTTAAATGTAGATATTAGTTGTCTTATATAATTATTATTTTGTTTAGCGTTACAAGTTATGGGTATAGTTTGTAATTCAGAGCTTCATAGGGCCTTTCCTCTGCTCTGCGTTTATTTTAATAATAATAATAATAATAATAATAGTAATAAATTAAGCTAGGGGTAAAAATATCTTCACGTTTCTACTAAATTACATACATTTTCAAATTAAGAAAAACAGTATCGGTGTGTATGCGATTCCAGCGTGTTTTTGGATATTGTAGGTGCATGAACTATTCCTACATGCGCTACCGAGAACATTTTGTGTCAGTGCGTTCCGGCTACCCTAAATAGAACCTTTTTTCGTTAAAATTTCTTTCTGCATTTACGCTGTATGTGCTGAGTTCAATTTTCGTCAAGAGTAAAGTCTGAACTATGTGCAAATTGTTACTTTCCTGTATCGCAGTTGAAGCAAAAATAAACAAGTGGACGTTGTAACACTAAATAATCTTTAAAATCGAAGGCAACTAGTTGTAAAAATATTTTCATGTTTCTAATAACACTGAAACAACAGAAGGGAAACACTTGGTAATGCAAAGTGCATCAATTTTTAAATAAATAAATCTGTAAAAGGCTTTGCCCAGAACTTCTCTTGTCGACATTGTGACACTAAATAATTTTTAAAATAAAATTAAGTTAGCAGTAAAAATATCTTCACGTTTCTAATAAATTAAATAAATTTTCAAATAAAAAAAGTCACCGGTGGTCGAATTCGAAGGGAAGCCGGACCGCGTATGCAGTCCCAACGTTTTGTGGAATATTTCAAGGGAACGGGCTATTTCTACCTGCGCTAGAAAGCACTACATGGCTGACTCTTTTCCTTGACAGCTCTTACGCTGTATTTGTTGGATTCGCGTCAAAAATAAAGTGCAAATTGGTACTTTCCTGTATCCCAGTTAAACAAAAATAAACATATTACCGGTGATGCTACTCTAATTCAATGCTTGCAAACGAGCCGGCCCATTCGATTTCTCTGTTTGGAGGTAGTTTACGCTATCGCTTCCAGAGCTACCGCGACCAGCTATATTTAACGTCCACCATTAATTCATTGCTCCTTTTTGTATCGTACAGCATTTATTCTGTATCTATTGGGTTCCATTTTTGGCAAGAATAAAGCCTGCGATAGGTACAAATTATTACTTGTATCTAATGCTAAGTTAAATCAAAGACAAATAAAATTTAATTTTTTTAAGGTGCTCACCCTGTATATATTTGTCTCGGTTTTATGCCATGTATATAATATATATAATGTGTATGCAAAATATCATCTTTCTCCGACAAATAGTTTTTGAGTTATACCGCCAACAGACAGACAGACAGACGGAAAACCTGTTTTTCGTCATCTAGGAACCCTGAAACGTAAAGATCTGGAGAAATCTCGGACTTGATTTTTTCGTGATTACAATACTTCCTTCGTCTTTTAGACAGTAACGTTTCGCGTGGCGTATAATAAACAATAACAATAAATATATGATTTTTTTATTTTTTTGTATTCTATTCGTTGTAAATTTTATGCTAGACTTGAAAATTAGTTGCATTCACAGATTGGGAACTATTTCATAGCCATACTAGATGAGAATAAATTTTAATCATGCTTTACATATAACGAATTGAGTTTTAGAATCTCATAAGTCATAGAAAGCGTTGTAAGCAAAGTTCTACATCAAACTCTGTACTAAATACAGTTCCATAGCTCTCAGATCATATTTTGAAATAGCCACCCTAAAATATTGCAGTCGAGAAGTACTGCTACCAGAGAACTACATTATTTTCTGATGCAGAAAAAACACTTGTTATACATGGCAACATTTATTATATATCGATCCTGGATATTGTTGAAGTTCTAACTTTGCAAATATTTGAAAAGATGTTGAGGTTTCTTTGTATGCTATTTGTCCATTTGTATAAGGGCGAATAATAGTATCGTGTGTTCCAAAAAGAACTCATTCGCAGCATGGCATGATCAAATTGTTTGCCGTAACTTGATGTATAACCATTGAAGCAAATGAACTACCATCAGTCAGAGGGAACTAAATTACATCTTGACCTTGACCTAGTTTTCTAAAAATATACAAAACGTTAAAGGGAAACAATGTTTATTGACCGTTATGATTATTATACTCGTTGTTGTTGTGTAAATGCCATCTTACTTTTCTTTTTGCTTGGTACAGTTAAACTTAATGCAGTAACCTGTCACAGTGACAGCTGTTTTCATAAACAAAAATGCAATCTAACATTCACCTACAGACTTCAGTTAATTTTCGCGCAACAATACCGTGAGAAAGATGAAGCACACGCGCTGGACTACCGAGTCTGAGCTCCCCAATTCGAGTTATAGAAAGGTTCTATCTATAGACAACTTTAAATCTGAAATGCTACACAAAAGGGGCTTACTTTGGTCAAAAATTAAAGCATATTGTAATGATATACACTCCTGTGTGTGTTAGAATCAATATTAGAAAAGACTAAGGAATTACAATGAGTGAAAATAATTTAGATCTAGTCAAATATAAAGTGGGAATGTGAATGGTTAGTATGCAATTACAGAGTAAAAGAGAATTTATAATTGAGTGGAAAAAGGCTATTTGAAAAACAGATGGATTCGAAAATAAGATAATATTTTATAAATTTGACCTTGAAAGGAATGACAAATACTTGATTGACATAAATTAGAAATTTAGTAGGTTTAAATCAAATATGATAAGACTAGAGTGTATAAGGAAGAAAATTGATATCGTTAAATAATTTTGTTTCGATTATTGAGAAATAACAAAATTTTAAAATGTACTAAAATAATTTGGTGTGATTAAAATATCAAAAATGTTTTATTAATAAAATATTTGGATAAAATCAGAAGGGTAGTAATAAAATCTACATGGTGAACTAACATAGAAATTTATAAATACGAAGAATAATTAAAGATATAAAACTAATGAAGATTACAAGTATGTGGTAAAAACTAATGGCTAGCAGAATTAATCTAAAAAGGTGATTAATTGGAGAAGAATAATATGTGAAATTTATTGGAAAAGTCCATTTGACATAATACATTAATCAAATTGGATTACGTCAAGCTGTGTGGCACCAAGGGAGAGCTCCAGAAGAGGATCATCGGTTAAAGAGGCATATTCCAGGAGGTTGACGGATGCAGTAGAAGTAGGTGTCTGCAGATTTGGGCTGTTGGCTGCGTACTCTTGGAATGATTGAGTTGTTGATTTTGGACGATTGGGACGTCTGGTCTGTTCGTGGGGTAATCCATTGCGGGAAGGTGCTTGAAAGACTTGTTTGGTAGGCCGAGAGATGCAGTTTGATTGACTTCCTGAAAGTTGTGCTGATAAAGTGACAGGTGGGTGATTTTAGTATTTAAGTCATAACTAGAAAAGGAAATAAAGACTATAAAAAGGTGAATTATTTATGAAAGAATTACTTACTGTTTTGGTGTTGTTGTGTACGATTGTGACGATCTGGTGTTTGTCATTATGATTTCAAAGCTTGACATACAACTAACATAAGTTATATTGACTTATGGGAATGATAAAAAATTAGAACATCAAATTTCAGAAATAAGCTATCTAGATAAAGGAATCCACCCCTGATTTTTCAGCAGTTTGCTCTAATAACAGTTACTAATTTTCTATACATGAAAGGGCAATTTTAATTTGATAACATAAAAATAAAAGTTAAAAACAGATTAAGATCATGATACCTGAAGCAAAATAGCACATTTAAGGTGCTGCAACGTGAACATTAACACATCTATGACTGCACAACGTGTGACAAATTAATAATCAAAAATAACAGTTCATTAACAAGTAACTAAAGACAGCTTACGCGTTGTCCTCCAGTGCAATATATTACATACCATAATACTGCCATACCACGTTGAAAGTATCGGTTCATCAGATTGCGCACAGTGTTCCCAAGTTGGATAAGGGGCTTGCCTCGTTTTATGTTGTGTATACATATGATTACAATGCTGCAAATTGATAATAGATTTTAATTTTCCTTAATAGACTTTAGGTACAAGCACACTTCTATATTTTCATATTTCATCTCTCTTTATATGTATATTGTTTCTCAAACTGTCCAGGACACATAGATCTCGTACCGCCCCGAATTCTGTACGTATTACTGTATTTGCAATTATCCCCTAAGGCGTAGAAAGTACTGTATTTGTAAAAAAATCACCTTCCGAGATTTTTCTAGATCTTTGCGTTTCAGGGTCCTTATATGACAAAAAACATGTTTTCTCAATTCCGTCTGTCTGATTTGCCTGTTGGCTCTATATCTCAAAAACTGTTTGTAGGAGGAAGATAATATTTTGTATGAGGATTATATGTTCACCTGACTTAAAATCGTATATTCTTTTGGTAAAATACTCGTATATAGAAAGTGATTGCTTAAAAAATAAAATGCATATTTTAGCTCTAACCCAGAAATAGATTAAAGTAATAATTTTCGCATAGCTCAGCTATTTCTCCTTTACGAAAATGGGCCCAAACAGATACAGAATGAACATTATAAAAGGAGAAAATTGTGCATCGATCATAGTGTGATTTATAATCAGCCATAAGCGAATGTGGTTAATCCGCCGCTATGGGCTAGCGGTTAAAGCGTAGGTCGGATTCCGCCAGTTCGCATCCCACCGAATGCAATGCTTTTTTTATATGCAAATGTATGTAATAGGTCTTATTAAGGGTTCCCTTATTATTCTTGACGACGTTAAGAAATTGTTACCTATATAGTACTATCACGGCCAAAAAATTTCGCACTATACTTGATTTTATACACAGTGGCTTGTGTGTATCAGGCTACTTGTAATTTTTCACATTTTGGGGTTATTGTCGTATTACTAGCTTACAGTAAAAGACATGACGGATGATATTAAGTGACCATTCCTCTTCTAGTTTTGCCTTAGCACAGTCTTTTTGAAAGCAAAATGTCAATTGTACAACCGACAATTAAGTAACATTAGTCAACTTGATAAAACCATACACAAGGGAAACAACCAATGCGAATTGTTTTGGCTGCAATAGTACGGTTACGGCCAAATAAAAACGACCACCATTCTGACATTCTATGTCATTTTCATAAATTTTGGTAAATCAGTCTTTTACTTGACAGTACCTTGACAATTTGAATTCTTAATATGTCATTTTTAATATTTATGTTTCTTAGGTGATTTAATACCAATTCACAATAGAGTAAAGTAGTGCCCGGTTTTATTTGGCCGTAACTGTACATAAGTGTGAAATGAGAACGTGGTGTAAATTGCGACACCACTCGTTCGGGTCAAATTTTGAATTGAGTTGACCACATTTGAAAAAACGTTTGTTAATTCGCAGCAGTACCATTTGCACGACACCCCCATGATAACCAATTTTTTCACAAAGATAGCAAATGTTAGCAATCTATCTGCTTCAAGACTGTTAAATTCCCCTAACATTGAGGGAGCTCAGCACAATAGAATTTCCGACTTCAAGCGTGTTGCCAATGGCCCACTATATAAACGAGAGTTATGCCTGCGTGTGTGACACTTTAACTATTTGTACAGGGCGTTACGTTGTCAAATTAGCAATTCTATACTACAAGATAGTACTTACGCAGCTTCTTAAAGATTCTAAATTTGAAAGAAATCGACTGGTTGGTTGTTAGGAAATTCTAACCTGAAACTTTAATATGGCTTCTTACTATTTCATGTATTTTTTCGGAAAAACCGGGGGTATCATCTTTTCTTTATTAAATATTTTCCCATTTTGATAAACTACTTATTGCTAGACACCGTTTGTAATTTTGAAATCTGCAAATATACAATTATATTAAAATCAGTTACACCGTTTGTATTTTAGACTGTAACCTACGCAGTATACGAATCTACCCACGTCATTATCAATAAAAAATGTTTTAAAATTCTTCACGCCTAATAACGCGTGTAAAAAACCTTTCTAAAATGTTTGCGTGATTCGAATACTACCCTATAATACTGGTACTAGTTCTTCAGAACTTCAATAGTACTTCGATGTTCTTTATATACCCTTAGATAGGTAATAACCAAATTAATTTTTAATGCAAATTCGCTTTCTGGAGCCGAATGCGATTAGATTTTAAATTACCCAGCTTTGGCCTTCGACTAAAACGTAACGCTAATAAGCAAATTTGCCTATCGTCCGGGTTGAACAATAGAACAATCTTACACGATGGCCTCGTGAGAGCTGCTCTACCGACTTTTGTTGATGAAGATCCTAATGGGAACGCCTTAAAATAGCTGATAATTAAATTCAAAATAAAATGCGAATACAGAAACCAAGAGTACGAGAAAAATGTAAGCCTTGGTTAACTGTAGATACTCTTAGAATAATTACTGATCGAAAGAAGTTCGGAAGATTGAACACTCAGCATAACGATCCTCATCTTTAAAAAGATGAAAAACAGATGCCGGAAAATTATCGGGGACTAAATCTACTAAACACCGCTTTGAAATTATTGACAATAATACTTATCCAAAATATATCAAACAAAATAACACTAAGTGAGGAACAACAAGCTTTCCGACAAAATTGCACAATCATGTGAGAAGTGAGTAAATCCGGAGGGTCTGGCAAAAGAGAAAACAAATGAGTGAGTCATAAGAATACGAAATGGGTGAAATGGCAACGTATTTAGAATGACAGAGAAACGGCTAGTGAAAAGAGTCCGAGATTTGTCTCCCACGGAAAGAAGATCCCCAGGAGGACCACGAAAAAGGTGGAAGGTGTCACTGGAATAAATAGGCTACTAGCCTAACCACAAGTCGAAGAAGAAGAAACAAATTCGTTTCTTAAGGATTAAATGTAAGTGATCAAATCGTAGAGCATAACAAGCTATCGACATACATCTACCTTAACTGCCGTCGAGAGAGGAACCATTAGTACAATGAAGTAGGTCTAAAGATCTAATAGCACATGAATCATATAAATACTAGTGAGATTCTTAAAAAAAAAGATTACTAGGAAGTTTACATCTAAGAATTGGACTCTATAAATATGGAAATAGCAAGCTCATATTACATTAACTACATTCCAGATAGATGGCGCAAGTAGTGTGAAGACTTACATTCGTATGACGATACATTGTACATATATACTGTATGGTGTACCTGTACCAAAATCATCTTCTCTTAGCCGAAGTGACAAACGCCATCAGAATACTGACAAATAATAAGACACCTGACTTGGATACGATTACCAGCACAGTGCTGAAATTACTTCCTTAGAAATTTGTGGAAATTATTCATTCAATTTGCACCCAAATGTGGAGAAGTGGAAAGTGAATTGAAGATCAGCAAAGTTACGCTCTGCATTCTACATCTGCTCTGGAAATGTTCTATATCTTTAAAGTTATCATTGGAGCAAGCTGGGTTTATAAAGAATAGCAGCGAGCACACGTAAACAAATATTTAACTTACGTCAGTTGATGGAGAAAGTAGGGGAATACCATGTGCCTACATATCTTTGTTTTGTACATTACTTCACAGCGATTGACATCAGATTGGAACAACTGTACAATGCGAACTGTTAGCGTACCAATTCATTTGATTAGTATTGTCAAGTCTCTATCCGAAGCCTCCTCTGCAAAAACGTATGTCGATGACAATCAATTAATTAGCCAATGCACCACAAATAAACGCGTGAGGCAATTATGTTTCCTCCAAATGGTTTTAACAGGTATTATATATTTATGGTATATATGAAAGGCCTCAGACACCACACTTGACACTCATATGAACTTGATACAATCCATAATTTTAAGATATGCATCCGAAACTTGGATGATACATCTAGCGTATTGACGCCTTTGAGATGTGATTCTGTAAGAGAGTGTTGAGAGTTTCTTGGCTAAAAATCCTGCTGTTAGTTTTTGGTTTCTAACAAATCTACAGAAAAAATTTAAAACTAATACCAATATGAATTTTTGGAATTTTATCAGAGTTGCGAGAGGTACTAGTAGTACTGTTATCTTTATGTTACTGTAATTACATGCAACGCAATTATTATGAAATTTCCAAAATTTGTATCTTAAAAAACTTTTCATTTTCTCCACATATTAGTGAGAAAGTAAAGAATAACATCGAACTTTGTTTTTTTAGTTGTAATTGTTATCTAGAGATTTAACATTAAAGATAAGAAATGGAAGCTAGGAGTTTCGTAAGTACGATTTATTGTCTAATACTTAATTGTATCTCTAGTGCCTATTTACTTCTCTATATTATAGTAACAAACCTTCTGACCTATTATAAAAACGTGTATATTGTGTATTGGGCCATATTCAGGATATATAGAAGAAACGTTTGTGTCTGATTTTTTATCATTGAAGATACAGCATACAATCTTGAGCGTATTGCAAATTAAAACATTGTAATTAATCTAAAATGTTTTTTATAAAACCTTTTGCATTATTTAGTTTTCTATGTATATAACATAATTCTAAAACGTTGGTCTTATTTTAGTTTACTTTAAAATAAAACACTCGTATTTTTTGGTTATTCCGATTCTGGATTTTAGGTTACATATACAAGGTGGCGCAAAAGTCCTCACTCGATTTCCTAAGGCAGTAACTTTGTTTGTAAATGAAAAGAATTGGTTCTGTTTGTTGATTATGTTTATTTAGTCGTTTAATTTTTTTTCCATTAAGTCTCGAAGACAATATCGGTCAAGTGGACACCGCCAGAGTTAATGAAAATTTGGGCTCGTTTCATAACTTTTCTCAAAACTTCTGGCGATAAATTCTCCACGTCTAGTCAGATGTTTTCTTTTAAGGCCGCCAAGGTCTGTGGCTTGTTCGTAGAGACCCGTGACTTCAGAAAACCCCAAAGAAAGAAGTCTGGAACGGTCAAATCGGGCGATCTTGCGGGCCAGTGCAGATCTCCAAAATGAAAGATGAAGCGGTCGAGAAAAGCTTGCTTCAGAATATCCACTGTCGTTCATGCTGTGTGTGCGGTTGCACTTATAAGAGAACATCTTTAAGTCTTTCACCAAAATTCGCTGTAAAGACCGTCTACCGATGCCCAAGTGCGTGGCCCGTCGTCTGATGGATGTTTGAGGGTCCTCTTGGACATCTGCAGCCACAGCAGCGATATTCTCGACCGAACGGCTACTTCGGGGCCGGCCACGTCTGAAACTGTCCCGTATTGAGCCAGTCTGCTCGAGGCGAGTGGCTAAACGCCACAGTGTTTGCTCATTTGATGCGACACGACCAGGGAATCGACAACAAATTTCACGTGCAGCCAAAAGCACTGACCGATTATTTGTCAAAAACATTGACACAAATTATTTCGCGTTTTTGAGGAGTATAGTGATCCATGGTTTGTCTATGTGTATTCTGCTTCTGTTTGCTTCACGAATGTCAAAGTCGCGATGACATAAGATGCAATTTGCAAAAATGAGAGCATGTTCCGATAGGGTGATTACTTTTGCGCCACCTGTTATAACTTCCAAATTCAAATTAATTTAAAAAAACGAAACAGTACAAACAATTGCTGAGGAGCTGTCAGGCGAGTCAAGTAATCACATGAGATCAGAAAGTTGACTTTAACTATGTGTTTCATATGGGGTACGGACGTTTCGCCCCCGGCGTTTCGCACCCGACCGTTTCGCCCCCTAACCGTTTCGCCCCCGAACCGTTTCGCCCCCGAAGTTTTACCTCTAGCTTTAGTTGTTTCCAGTTGCTCCACGAGGAGGTTCTGCAACCGTTTATTATTATAATTTTTTTGGTGTTTGTGTTTTAATTTTAGTTTAAAAAAAAATTTTTTTGGTTTTTGTTTGTTGCTGTTTGTGTTTTAATTTTAGAGTTTTTAGTAAATACATATAAAGCAAGAGAAATCTGTTAACATCTATATTTCGACGTGCAACTGGAATAAATTCAAAATTCATAGTTGTAAGCAATCCCACGCAAGTAATCAATAACTTGACGATTTTCAAAATCTTCAACGATTTTTTCATACGAGTTGATATTGCGACATACTTTTTATATCTTGGATTAAAAAATAAAAAAACCGGTTGCAGAAATCCTACTAGCTACCTCCTCGTGGTGCAACTGGAAACAGCTGAAGCTGGCTAAAGCTACAGGTAAAACCTCGGGGACGAAACGGCTACGGGGCGAAAGGTCGGGGGCGAAACGGCGGGAGCGAAACGGCGGGGGCGAAACGTCCGTAAAGCGTTTCATATAGTATTTTTTAATGAATAACTTTCGGTCTAGGCCAGATTTTCCCATACTGTTATTTCTTGTCGTTTTAGCAACGAGTACATTTGCGTTATGTTAAATATACACTATGTAAACATATAACTCCTAAAGTAAAATTTTACTTCTTCCTAAAGAGTACTAAAAAAAGGAAGAGAAGAGAACTTTAATCTTAGAGATAGTGAAGGTGGAATTTTGGGGGCTGCAATGACATTAAAATTAAGTGAGGAGAAGGTGGTAATAGTATTAAAACCAAACTAAGCGGTGATTAATTAACTGGCATTGTCTAATATTTGCTGGTAAGGGGTCATATCACAGGCCAACAATTGATGTGTAAGTACGGCCGAACTAGCTAGTGGTTGACCCACCGGCTGTGAAATCGTGTTGACTCCAGGCCCCAGGCACAAGAGAAATATGATTTATCACTCCCTCTGCTCCTCCTACATCTTCAGCACATTTTATCAAATTTCAGAAGTAATATAAATTCGAGAAATATATTGTTATATAAAGTAAAAAACGACTTCCGGGATTGGACCTTGTCATTATTGAGGTCGAAGAACTCAACGTTTCTCCCACTTTCTTAAGGGGCTTCATCAGGAGGAAAAAGCAAAAGAGCACGGTAACTCAACGTGTTAACCACGCCAGAGGCAAAACTCTTTTGCAAGGGAAGGGATAGAAGAGCACGGTAACTCAACGTGTCAACCACGTCAGAGGCGAAATTTGACCTCAATAATGACACGGTCCAATCTCGGAAGTCGTTTTTTACCTATTGACAATGGCCGTGAAAACCTCCTAAATCATTGTTATATAGTTGCACCACACGAGTATTCGTTATTGACATTGGCAAAAAATAAAAGAATGCAAAGCACATATTGCCATAATAATACTACGCAAGTGCTGCATTAACTCGTTTTGTAATTATTGACTCACTTGACTTTCGCCCCACTGATTTTTTAACACAATTTTTTGATCCATTTCTAGGTAACTAACTTTAGTTAAAAAATTGAGAAGGAATCAGAAAGTGTTCTGTACGCTGTAGGCTACGCACTCACACCGTTTTGATATAATTCATTACAACTTAGCTCAATTAGCTTATCATATTCGAAATTAAAATCTCTTTTTACATACAACAAGACAGAATCTTCTACCAAATCTTGACCCAATGAAGAACACAAATTTTTTAAAATAATTTTCTGCCTGTCTGTCTTGTTTGTTCCCTGTATAACTTAAAAACTATTGGTTGGAGAAAAACGATATTTTGCCTGCGGATTATATGCCTTCCTGGCATGAACCCGAGAAAACTTATATAAAATATATACAGGGTGGGCAACTTACAGAAATTAAACTCTACATATTTTTGCTATAACTCAAGAACTATTGCTTAAATACAAGTAATATTTAGTACAAAGCTCAGCTTTTCACCGTTGACGAAATGTGACATATTTCAGAATCAACATATACAGGGTGAACACCTTAAAAAATCAAATGCTGTTTGTTTTGTCTTGAGGAATAAATAAAAGTGTTAGTTTCCACATAGCACAAGCTTTACGTTTGACGAAAATGGAATCCAACAGAAACGGGGTAAATGTTGTAAAAAAGAAAAAGAGGATCAACAATAGATACGTCGTATTTAAAGCAGCCGCATCGCGGGAGAAGTCATCGATGGCCGCGTGCTGCTAACCGTATTAAACCATTGTAATCGCATTCGTAGACTCGTTCACAGGAGCTGAATTTCGAATCCCATTGCCGGTAATATTTTTTGTTTGAAAATTGATGTGATTTCCGTTGACAAATATTTCTTTTCATTGTTTCAGTATTATTAGGAACGTGAAGATATTTTCACTTTTATTTTTTTTTAAATTGTTTAGTGTTACAACGTCCACTTGACTTGAGAGGGAAGTTGTGAGTAAAGTGCACATTTAGCTTCAGTTATGTACTAGTACTATATTTATTCCATTTAAAGTGATTATCGATGTGGATTCCCAAATACTTTATATTATTGACAATTTAGTTTCATATTTCATATCTGATGCAAATGGAACACATTTAGTTCTTTCAATATTTAACGTAGAAAGACTTGTGTCTAAACATTCAGCTATTTGATTCATTGTTTCTTGCAAAAACTATTTGCATAGCACTCCAGTAAAGAATACTGCTGTGTCATCGACATATGAAATTGCAATGGTAATAGTAATTCCACTTATATAAAGATGACACAAAGTAGGACCTAATATGCTACACTGTGGGACTCCACATTCACGTGAATTATGTCACTGAGCACTCAATCTAGTTTTGTATCTTGGGTTCAATGTTTTAGTAACTTTCAAATTTTAGCTAGATCTATCATGCGAAGTCTGTCCAATTTTTCCAACAAACGCTTATGCCTAACGGTAGCCTTCGTTAGATCAATAAATTAAGAATTTGGACCTTGCTATATTTTAGATTAATTATAGATATTCGTAATAGGATGATAATTACGGGTGACAGGTTTACTTGCCGCTTTATAAATAGGAACTATTATAAAGAGAGTTCATTAGTAAAACCGTTTAAGGTTGGCTATGATTTTCTGAACGGGTATTTCACTTAGTGCATCTACTCTCAGTTGTCATGTTACTGTTATTTTCGACTTATGCATTATAATAAGACACACGATTTTCAAAGCATCGGCAACTCGAAACGGCTTTATTAATCATCGGATGTTGAATTTTGATTGCAAATATGTTGTATGGATTCACTTATAAAATGTTCGATAATTTATCAATTTTCAATGTTAATGTTGTCAGGATCATTCGCTTTTCCATTTTTAAATTGTATGTGGCTTAGTACTCCCTCTTAAAGACACAGTTCAGAAACATAGTGGCAAAAGTTGAGATATATTTACTTTGGGTTTTGTTCTGTTAATGACAGCTTCTGTAAAATGTTTCTCTAATGAGAAGTACCTATTATTTATTAAATTCATTTGCAATATTGTGTACAGTTACACTTTTCTTACTAGACAAAAAATTAAACATAAAAAAAATTTTACACGGTGGTCTATGATTTGCAGACAAAGGGTGGTATTAAAGTATATCAAGAACACTATATTATATTACTTATTAATGATTAGTTTGGATGCGCTGTATATTCAACGGAAACTGAAATAAGAGTTTAGTGATGTATAAGTAATTGTACGTATTGATATGGTCATAAAATGGCAAAGCATTTTAAATAAAAAATAATTAACAGGCAGCTTAATTATAATACAAATAAAAAGGATATGGAGTCCAGCAGTACGGTTTTATCATTAAAAAAAATCTAGTTTATACAATGGAATCGACAGTTTCTTCAGCAACCTAGACTGTCCATTACTGAAACAGAGATCTATCAGAAAGAATCATAGTTATTAATTCAATTACATGTGAAATTGTAAACGATACCAGCTAATTCTCCATTCATTGATTGCAAATATAAGGCAAAATTTGGTTGATGAGAGTAATCTTTAAGTACGTTTTTATATTAGTCAGCGAAAGTAAATAATATTGGAAAAGATAAAACATCAGTTAGTACTTACATATTTGTGGTATAAACAGATTATTGTTGCACAATGATACATAGTAATTGAAGACATGCACAATTTCAGAACAACTTAACCTAAAATATGACATGTAAAGGTAAAGGTCACAATGGTTGAAAAGTAGAAATCTGTAATTTTTTGATATTTGATTTTCAAGGTTTTGGAGAATATAATTAAATAAACATAACAAATTGTGTGTAAAATTTTGAATAGAAGCGACACCAACTTCAAAATCAAGCTAAAAGTATAAAATAACAATTACATTAAAAATTAATACTGGTATGTGCCACAAAAAGTATTTTGTATAACATAAATGTGGTCATCTTAAAAAGTTTGAACTAAGAAATATGAAGATGTTGGTGGTATGCGTGTAATATAACTAGCAGGTGCTACTGACGACGGTGCAAAGCAGTCTATGCAGTAGATGTAAGTCCATTATGTCAATGAAGATAAATTGAGTTCGAAGATAGAAAAGCCAGAATGTAAGTGAAAAACAAAGCCGATATTAAAAGTACGATATCTGAGTGAAAATGTAGAAATTTAAATGAACAAAGCTGCTAATTGAAAAATTTTAAAACCAATAAATGTTAATTGCTTCATATTTATAGTGTTATGTGTTTTATTTGTGTATGTCCTAATTAAATTTCTGTAGTAACCCAACGAAATTGAGAATCGAACAATTGATTTGTTTACATATGCATGCTAGCTGTGGACCAATATAGGTAAGATAGATAACGTGATAAAACTCTGAACGAAAATTATTCATATCAATAAAATTAAACTAAAGTCATAAAAGGACTGTAGCAATATATACAGGGTGTAGAAATGCTTTACGCACCATAGGGTTTTCAATGGTAATTTTTTCATATGACAATATTTGCTTCCCTAATTATTTTAGAGCAAACTTGTAAATAGGTTTTTTGTAGAGCAAACAATTCTGCATCCATTTATGCCATCATTTTTGTCATTTTACGTCAGAAAACTTAATAATAAAAGAAACTAGAATTATAATTTTTTTTTAAATCGGTGAAAATTGTGAAGTGGTGGTATGCTGGAAGCAGATCAGGTGCAATAAGTGCCATGGTTGCCGCTACATTTGACAGATGCAAACAAATAAACAACAAACTAGTGTGTTGATGCTTTGAGATGCTTCAATAATTTCAAGGCACCCCGATTTTGTCTAAAAATGATAAATTTATTTCTTTAAATTTACGGTTTTCCGAAATGTAAAATGACAAATGCTGGCATAAATGGATACAGAATTTTTTTTCTCTACACTTCCAAACAAGTTTGCTCTAAAATAATTATGGAAACAAATATTTTCATATGAAAAAATTACCATTGAAATCCCTATGGTGCGTAAAGCATTTCTACACCCTGTATGATAAAGTGTTTTCTTTATTAATTTTTAATTTAGAAAGGCTAGTCTAACAAACTGTCAGACAGTTGAACCAACCTGTTAGTAGTTCAAATTGACATCTATTTCGGTTTGTATAAAAATAGTAACTGATTAATAAAGGAAGACTATTGTAGTTGTTTATAACTATATTATTTGATTATGGTGAACACTTATTCTTGCAATGCACGGAAAGTCAACAGCATGGCGCTGTTCAGTTCTCGTGTGCGTAGAATTTTAAGTGAACGTATGTAGATGAAGTTGTGGTTTATAGTATTGCCTGTACGTGCATTTAGTGTAGTCTATTCGCGAAACTAATGGCTTACAAAAAACATGCTACCGAGAATACTGAAATTGCAACAAATACACTTTTGTCTCCATTCCGCAACTATCATAGTTAACTGCTAATGTTTTCATATTTTATCTGGTTATGTTAGTTCGCATAATATTACATTTAATCTTAAGAATGTACAAGTAATCCATGAATTCATTTTATTGATCTAACCTATTAATTTAATTTACTTGTACTACCTGTAGTCAATTGATTATTTTTTTTTATTAATGTCTTTGCTATACTTTTCTTTGTTCTGTAATTGGGCTTTAGTCTGTTGAATAAAGTATTGTTTATTATTATTATTATTAGCTCATCAAACGTTACTGCATCATCAAGAACTCAGTGTATGGGTAGCTATGAGTAGACGGTGATTGATTGGTGGATGCTTTTCGGATACAAAAATTACATATGTAATTTTCTAACTCTTTAAATCATAAAATGGTAAGGCTAGAGTTTATAATATAATATATGAAACTATCGAGATATAAGAATTTTTCCATGATCGCCTAATATGAGTGAATATCTAACATCTTATTTCTACTACAATCATGCGATCTAGCAATTCTATAACTCGTTTCATACTTGTAGTTCAGGAAAGATAGGACAATGTAAATCTCATGGCAGTGAGTGTGCTGGTCAATGTTGCCACTTCTTGGCAGTGATCGACAGGCCTAAGTTTAAGTACGCGGTTAGTAATTGTTAAGTGCCCTACATTACAAAAAGAGGATTTATTTATGGTCGACAGATACATATTTATTGCCATGGAGTTCTGTGCTGAAATGTGGCTACGTCGCTTTCCATGAGACACTGTACTGAACTTTAAGTATGAATCGGTGTATAGACTTTTCTTTAGCCATATGTAGAAGAGTTCATTTTTAAAACGGCCATAAATAACTAGAAGAAGCTAACACGAAAAATAGTACATTAAATACGAGTATATTAGGAAATTTCAAAGAGAGTATCAATAGAAGAACACAATTTAGCGTTCAGGAATGTGCTGAGCACATTGAATAACTACTGTATATTAATACACTCTTTATTTTATTTTTGAATCTTAACTGTAACTCCTGGCCTTGTCAGTAACTGAGGTTAATCCAATATATGAGCTAGGTAATGAAATAGTGTTTTTATATGAACGTGGGTAAAACCGTATCCTTTCTTAAATCGGGAAAAATACATTTAAATGAATTAGAAAACCATTGCAATACATCGCAACAATCTGAAAAAGAAAACTATGCCTAACTTTTGACACAGAGACGATATATTACAAATGATGGTTATAAAACTAAATACCTATGTAACTAAACTATGTCTGCAAATTATTCTAAGTGCTAATTAAATCGGACTAATTTTATAACTTTCCTGCTCTAAATCTGGTCTTAGTCGTAAATAACGTATCCAAATTCTTTCAAATAAATTTAAATATAGGAATGTTATTAAGTATAAACAATTTTGAACGTTTCCTTCAAGTGATTCCGTATTTGTCCTGCTCCCGCTGTGCTCACGAAACAAATTCTCGAAAGTTACCTAATAATAACGCACCTCCTGCTGTTCTTAAATCGGATTGAAGTCGCAGAAGTAGATCGCATTTTATTTTTGCAGCATGGCCTTGTCTGTTTGAATATGAAATCCATAATTCAGCAAAGCTTTCTCGCAATGGTTGCATGCAGCAGGAGATACAAATTTTTTATAAGGAAATTCCAAGTTATTGTTTAATCTAATTCGCTTCGACATTAACTAATCGCCCGTAAAGTGCGAAACGAATGTGTGGCTTTCATTTGAAAACCTTGTAAACGTTATAGGAAGACGCCCAAACCGGTAACAGCGAATTAAACCTTGTCGAACCACCCATATTATAATTTTTTTGGTGTGATAATTTTGTCCATATTGAGAAGTCAATGTTGTGCAATTTTCTCTGTGCGTAATCATACATTTTTAGTTTACTATAGAAAAGTAAATTTAATATACTTTTTTTAGTTAATATTACATGTACTTATCTACATTTATATTATTAACAAACACATAAATTATATGTCAATAATCTCTTTTAAAAAATTTCTTGACTTCTGTACAATTGTCGATTGTGCCGTTTTAAAATAATAGGTGATAGTAGACATTTAGCAATGTTCTTCTCTCTGGATATATGAAATAAGTATCCTTTATATTACAGTTATTTGTTATAACAATTACTTTTCACCTGAGCTTGCACAAATCCTTATTTCTTTGTATGTCAGATCGCCCTTACCTAATATAGTTATGGTTACAGTGATTCGATAAGAAACAGTGATGACAAACAAACCTAAACTCAGCCCACCCGCCGTGTTTGTTCTAATTTGATTAAGGGTTACATGCAACTATTTGAAAAATTGACTTAAAACGAAGTTTGTAATTTACTTATTAAATAAATTTAAAGAAGCCGCGTAGCGCAGTTGGGTAGTCGCTAAGGCGCTAGGTTTGCATTAAGCAAGTCCTCGGTTCGAATCCCGCTGAGACCGGAATTTTTTCGCAGCCTTGGCGATTGGAATCAGGCTCGGTGAGACCATTAACAACTGGACACCAAATTAACTGTGCTCTATTCAGTACCAGAAACCTAAGAGATAGAGTAACAAGGTCAACACATCACCATGACACAGCACCTCACACAATGATCGCTGCGCAAATTCCGAATGAGGAGCCAAGTTGAGCATTGTACCGCCAGATGCAAGCGCATAAATCACCAGCTTCTACACCGCAAGGTAAAATGAAGTTATCGATAATACATATAGTACAGACATATTACGTAATTTACAGCAAAAAAAAGGCACAGAATCGATGTTACCTTCTGATATTTGTGGAAAAATTTAGTTTTTTTTGTAAACTCTGCGATTAAGGTACTATTTGATACTTAGTTATATTTATACAGAAAGCGAACTTAAATTTAACTCACTAAAATGCCTGGGAAAATTTCTGAGAAATGACGAGAATGAAAAAAAAGACGTTTCATGTATTGACTGGACGGGACGGGGCGGGACGGAACGGGACGGGACGAAAGAGAAGAGAAGGGATGGGGTGGAAGGGGAGGGGACGGAACCCAACGGGAAGGGACGAGATGGGACGGGTGGACGGGACTAGACGGGAAGGGAAGAGACGGGATGGGACGGGACGGGAAGGGATGAGACGGGACGGGGCGGGACGGAAAAGGAAGAGAAGGGTTGGGATGGAAAAGGAGGAGACGGGACGGGACGGGACGGGAAGGGACGGGATGAGATGGGACGAGACTGGACGGGACGAGACTGGACGGGAAGGGAAGGGACAGGACGGGAAGGGACGAGACGGGACGGGGCGGGACGGAACGGGACGAGACGAAAAGAGAAGAGAAGGGATGGGATGGAAGGGGAGGGGACGGGACGGGACGGGACGGGACGGGATCGGACGGTACGGAGACGGGGATGGAGAAAGGGACGGGAACGGGGACGGGAATGGTGATAGGATGGAATGGGATGGGATCACAGAAAATAATTAGTTATTATTTAATACACAAATAACGACCCTCGCGCGAACGAAGTCGCGGGTAACAGCTAGTCTGCCAATATTGTAAGTGTATGGCAGGTAGGTAAATTAAAGTTTAACAAAACCATCTCATTTTTATAAAATGCTTTTAGGTAAATTTTTATCTGAGAAAAACTTAAAAAAAATTGTTTCCATTTCAATAAAAACGAAAAAAGTTCTTCAGAGCAAAATTAGGGGCTTTGATCTCTAAAACGTTTAATATGATTGTGTAAATCTACTAAACGTTTTACAAATAGGAATTTTCGATCCTGCTGCATTGTTTTCAACCCAGAAAGAATCTTTTTGTCATCTTCGTCATTGCTACTTTTCGTCGGGTTTGTCAAATACCGAGACACACATGTCAGTTTTATGTTATTTTTTCCTAGATTGCGTTTGGAATGATTTGCTTGGACCGCAAAACACTGAACATATTCTCCAAGCAGTCCTGTGAAAACCGACTTGTTAAAATAAAATTACAACCTTTGCTTTCTAATAACTTCTCCTGCATTTTTAACATTGAATGTTTTGCAATAAGTACGCCAGTTTGGGCTGGTTTCCAGAGCTTCTTATCCCTAGCAGAACATTTTTGAAAAGGTCCAAAATTTTTTTAAAAACTGTATGGTTTCAGTGTATACCTCCAAATTGAATTTGCTTGTTGGACTAAAGGGATGTCTTGAGGTCATTAAATAAAACCACCTTTCAACTTGGTCCAGAAACCATCCAATGGTAAGGTATTCTGGTTTTTCAAGTTCCTCTGCTAGGACTGCTAACACTATGGCCTATGACATTTGTCGAAGTAGAAACCTTCATTTTATCAAAAATTTGTTGGAAACAAATTCTCTTCTGAAACTTTCGGGGCTAATTTGAAGCAATAATTTTTCTGGTGTGCCACCACTTCAGAAATATGGCTTGCCAACACTTCGTTTCTAGGCAGTTGATATTTTTCCATAATATGGTCAGGTATTTTGATTACCTTGTTTGTAGTCAACATGCTTTTCATGTTCTTAAATAAATGAGGTACATCGGCATATATATAACAAAAACATCATTTTAATGATGTGGATTAAAATTTGTGTTTTTTGTTTCGGAATTTCTTTCTGCTGTAATACCCCAGCCTCTCCATAAAGCTTAATTGCTTAGACATACTGAATATGTTTAAACCGACTTCTTGTGTCTTTTTAAATTGGTAAAAACACAGTACCTTAACTGAGTCACTTGTGATATAGTAAGCCACTAACTGTTTCCAACGTGTGTTTACACCACCCAGCTTAAGTACTAAAGCATGGGTTGCTATACCAGTGTGTTCTGGTAGAGTCTTTTGCCCAAAATATTTATTTAATGAAGTGTCAAATGTACCTATTTCCTGGAGTGATGGACAGCTCGATTAATACACACTCCTTTTCATGTGGTTCGAAGGGTTGGACCTTTATCTTCAAGAAGTCAATCACCTCATTTAAGATACCCGATATCAAATTTTAGGTTCTACAAACGTCTTTGCAGTATACGCGTTGAAGGCAAAGGGTGGCCTTTCTCCAATAATTTTTTATAACCATTACTACGATAGCCAAATTTCAATTTGAAATCTTTTGTAACTGTGGAATTCGACAGTTTCATAAGTTCTGTTGATTTCGTATTACGTTTTTTGCCTAGTGCAGTCTACTTGCTTTAGCAAACCTGCTTGAATCACATTTTGCTCTCAATCATTCAAGGTTTTGATTTAGTACTTCATAGTAGATGTTTGTAATTTATACTTTTTTGCCTTTCTTTCATATACATTTTCTCATATCAGATGGCAGGGATGAAAGTTCTGAAGCATCATCAACCTAAAATGTAGACAACTGAGGGCCAAAGTCAGCTATACTGACTTCTATATTTTCTGGTAAAACTGAAAGAATGCCCAAATCACCTATAATTAATTATATGTATATTAGTATTAAAGTTTTGGTGTGATATATGCACACAACTTCCTTTTACAGTGATCTTACAATTAGCCAAAAATTTGCATTTGTCAATTTTTTTTCTCTAAAATTTTAAAATGAATTCAAAAATTTAATAATAAGAATTAATAAAAAAAAGCAAAGAAACTCGTTTTAAAGGTATTCAACTGGAATATCACCTATCTCACATCAATACGCATTAAAAGTGTAGTAAAAGTGTGAAGTTTTAAAAAATCGTTAAAGCCGTTTTTGAAAAAATCTAAAAAAACTGAAAAATTACAAGAGTAACCATACTTCCGGTTATGCGATTTTCTTCAAAAGCTTGCTGTCGTATCTAGATAGTTCACAAAACTTATATACGAAGTTTAACCGTCATACCTCTTTTAATTTTGGAGCTATTCTGTTCACACACACACACACACAGACTGACAAACCAATGAACAGAAAAATGTTTTTTGGGTTCAGAGGACTCGAAAACGTAAAGATCTGTTGAAAACTCAGTTTCAAATTTTTGGGGTAAATCAATACTTCCTTTATTGTAAAAGGAAGTAAAAAAACCACTTACTGGATGAAGCTTGAGTTTTATGCGGAGACGATAGGGTGGAAAAGCAAGCAAAAAAAAATAAGCACTGCATTTGCTTTTAACTATCGTGAACCATCGACGCAAGTTCAGGTGCAAAATGAACCTAGTATGATGAAAAATAATTAGAACAAGGAAGTAAATTCTGCTTTTATTAGATACCCACCTCACATAAACGAGAATAATTTGTAGGCGTTCATTTATCTCTTCTCATTTTAATTACTCATTTCTTTCTCCTTGGGGGAGCTCTAGAAAACGCTTAATGAAAAACCGTTTTTAGCCGAATTGCTGCAATTTACTGCAGCACAACTAGGCATGGTAGCTATAACCATTGATTAAATAAACTCTAACGTAAAACTATAGTATGTACTTACCAAAAACACTAATTCGCTTAAAAAAAATTGTAAAAGGCTTTACCCAGAACTACTCTCTTCAACATTGTGGCACTAAATAATTTAAAAAATCAAATTAAGTTAGGAGTACAAATATATTCACGTTTCTAATAAATTAAATACATTTTAAAATTTTAAAAAAATGTAGCCCACTAGGGTTTGAACCCGCCGCATCTGCAGCTCTGCAGAATGCTCGAGCGTAACCGAATCCCCCCAGAGGATATAAGTACGGCAAAATTCCATCTGCGCTATCGCGTCTCTTCGGGAAAAATCCGGCGCGCGCGTCACTTGAAGAGCACGGTGTAATGGTTGAAACATTTTTACTTTTTTTTGACATTATCCTTTATCGGTTGAGTTTTATTTTCGGAAAATGTAAAGCCAGACCAATGTGAAAGTTATTACTTCTTTTTATTTCAAAATTAACACAAAAATAACAAAATTTTATATTTTAAGGTGCTCACCTTGTATATATTTGTATGAAATTGTACCGGTTTTACGCGAGGTAGATATATAATATGTATGCAAAATATCGCCTTCCTTCGGAAAATAGTCTTTGAGCTATACTGCCAACAGACAGACAGACTGACAGACAGACGGACAGACAGACAGACAGACAGACGGAATTGAGACAACCTCTTTTTCGTCATCTAGGAACCTTGACACGTGAAGATCTGAAAAAATTTCGGAAGATGGTTTTTTCGTAATTACAATACTTCCTTCGTCTTTTAGACGAGGAAAGTAAAAATCTAATGATACAACCCAAAAATCAGCAACTTTAACTAGAAGTTTATAAGAAATGATGTAAACAACACGTTTAGCAAGCACACTGATGGCGGTCAAGTACCACGTGACTATCTCAGCGTATCAGTAGCAGAAGACTCATTGTCGCCACTGTTTTAGTCCAGTCACTGTAGTTATAGTGACGTACTTTGTCATGTTAATCATTTAACCTGTGTATCAACTAAGCTCTCTTAACTAAACCTCAAACCTAGCTCATTTAATAATTTTAACGCTTTACTCAAGTTGGAACACGCATTTTAGTTATTCATAATTTAAAATTCTCTCTTACGCTCAAACGTCCTATAGATCCCTTTTATCTAAAATATAGACTGACTATTCATATTCATTCAACCTACTAATTCAACAGCTCTTATAAATATCATTTCTCAGCCTATTTCACATACTTATGTCAGGTACTAAATGGTTGACTTTACTTTTTACTGCCCTCGTCTGAAAGACGAAGGAAGTATTGTAATAACGAAAAAAAATCACCTTTCTTCAGATCTTCACGTTTGAGAGTGCCTAGATGACGAAAAACAGATTTTCTCAATTCTGTTTGTCTGTCTGTCTGTCTGTCTGTTGGCAGTATAGCTCACAAACTATTTGTCGGAGGACGACCATATTTTGCATACATATTATATATCTACCTCGCATGAAACCGGCTCAATTTCATACAAATATATACAGGGTGAACATCTTAAAAAATAAAATTTTGTATATATTTGGGTTAATTTTAAAATAAAATGAAGTAATAACTTTCACATAGGTCAGGCTTTACATTTGGCGAAAATAAGACTCAACCCATACAGGATAATGTCACAAAAAAGTAAAAATATTTTACCCATAACTCCGTTTTATTCAAGACAGGCGAGCGCTGGACTTATCTTGAAGGAACGCGGTAGCGCAGTTGAAATTTTCTTGCAGTTATATCCGCTGCGGAGATGCGCTGGTTTGAAACCGCAGCGGGATACATTTTTTTTATTTGAAAATGTATTTATTTTTCATTCAACTTAGTAATAGATACAAGTAATAATTTGTACATAGTACAGGCTTTATCCTTACCAAAAGTGGAAACCAATAGATACAGAATGAATTTTTTACAATACAAAAACGAGGCACAAATTAGCCATTACTAAATATAGCTGCGACGGAGAAATTGTCGAGTTCCTTATGATATCGCATTAAACGTTGGGACAGCACACGTGGTCCGCTTGCAGTTCGAGTTCGACCACCGCACCGGTAACGTCTTTTTTTATTTGAAAATGTATTTCATTTATTAGAAACGTGAAAATACTCCTAACTTAAATTGATTTTTAAAATTATACAGTACCACAATGTCGACGACGAGGGGAGCTCCGCATAAAGCCTTTTACAGATTTTTTAAATACGTTTCTTTCCAATCTTCAACAAACAACAGTAATCTATTCTTATTAAAAAGCCCTCTGGCACCAGCCCACAGCAATTAGACAGATCTCTACTACATCCAATTGATGAATTGGAACTAGCTCACATCGATGTCCTGCATATAAATACCTTACATCCTACGATGCTGATATTGCATTTTTTGGTATATGTCAATAGATAACACATCTTTTTACTTCAGTTGTACTATAGATTTTGTTATTAATACAAATATTATTACAGAGGTTTGTTAGACCTATACTGTAACAGATATTAACGATACAAGTTTGATTACAAGCATAAGCAAACGTGTATTGTTCAATATTTTATCTTCATCAATAAATTCTGGTTCAAGTTATTCTTTCTTTTGTAAAAATGGTGTTACGGTATCAAAATGACTTAACGACACATACGCGGTGTGAGTATCGCACGACTGGTTAAGTCCGGGAAAAGAGTGGCACGCTTGCCCTGAGATTCGCCAAAACAGGCTAAAGGCCTCGGCTGATACGCTCAGGTAGATGGGCGTGGTGCAAACGGTACGTCACTGGGCAAGCGTGGCGTGACATATACATAGGGTGAGTCGAAATAAAAGGGCGCCACCAGGTCTGTCTCGGGGTATACTCGTGCAACTGGACCTGGACGGTTAGACGGGACGAGAAGTACACAGGGTACTACGTCAGGAAGGTACTCACGCAGCTGTAGAACTCGAACTACAATTTCAGGAAAAAAACTTGAATAACTATTTCGGGCCTCGTCGCCACTGCGGCGGCGCACAGTGGGCTGTAACTGCATTAAGGGGGACTTACAATTTTTTTCTAAAAAATTGCATTTTTGAGTATAACAATCGACAGAACTTATTGATTATAATGAAACTTGTAACTTGTCATTTTCCGCTAAAATTAGTTTTTATATGAAAAACATGCATTACCTTTTTTTTTGTATGGAACGAAACAAAAAATTTATTTCAGCCAATTTCTAGCCGATCTCGGCTTGGGGCGTACTAGGCCTTATTCTATGACTGTTTTCCGATAGCTTTCGGTAAAAACGCGAGCACAGAGGTGCGATTCTGACGGGTATACAGTGTGTCCCCGGATAGGTGAAACGACTCTTGTGAAAGGTAAAAAATTCCCGATTTAAATTTTCATTTTTTGGGGTTCAGCGTTGCTTGGTTAAATTAGAATTTCTAACATTATTTCAGATTTGAAAAAAGGCCTAGTACGTCCCAAGCCGAGATCGGCTGGCAATTGGCTGAAATACGAAATTTTTTGTTTCGTTCCATACAAAAAAAAAGAAAATGCATTTTTTTCATATAAAAACTAATTTTAGCGGAAAATGACAAGTTACAAGTTTCATTATAATCAATAAGTTCTGTCGATTGGCATACTCAAAAATGCAGTCCCCCTTAATGCAGTTACAGCCCACTGTGCGGCGTCGCCAGACCTACCTGTGTCGTTCCAACTCTCAAACTTCGTTGTACATCAATCGTTACACAGAAAACTTATCCTGAAAAGAGCGCACAGATTTGCTACAATAATAAGGCCCTAGTTCAAATATTCGTCTATTGGTTTGGCGTTCACGAAGGGGTAATTTGCCCCAGCTGGAGTGGCACGTTGTTTCTAGTACAACATAAGAGCAAATGGTCACACATACATGGTTGCAATATCAATGGCCGAAATAATTGCTGACTATACAACCGGCCATGGGCGACCTGACTATAAACTATTAAATCCAAAGAGCCTTGATCGGACAGTACGCGAACCTGAAATTGACGGCGACGGAGCCACCAAGTTTGTGACCCAAGGCCGATATTCAGCCCGCGCCCACCACGGATGATTATCCCAAAAAGGTCAACGACCCGAGAACAATAATTAGCGGCCAAAGCCCATTAATTCAGTAGCCAGCACGTTCAGATTTAAACCACACAAATAGTAGATGCATATTTACAAAGGAAAGCGGCCCTCATGTATTAAACGAGCGACCACAGTAAGCAATTTTAAGCCTTGCAGACGATGTCTGATCGAGTACACATTAAATTAGCAAGCAACAGGTGCCAAATTTGGTCACCTAAATATCGAGTAATTAGCGGCAAATGAATACGGCCAAAATACAGTGAATTAGCAAACACTGTGTGCAAGCTTTAGTCACATAAATAACAAGTTATTAGCTGCAAATGAATACGGCCAAAATACAGTGAATTGGCAAACACTGTGTGCAAGGTTTACTCACATAAATAACAAGTAATTAGCGGCAAATGAATAAGGCCAAAATACAGTAAATTGGCAAACACTGTGTGCAAGGTTTAGTCACATAAATAACAAGTAATTAGCTGCAAATGAATACCGCCAAAATACAGTGAATTGGCAAATACTGTGTGCAAGGTTTAGTCACATAAATAACAAGTAATTGGCGGCAAATAAATACGGCCAAAATACAGTGAATTGGCAAACACTGTGTGCAAGGTTTAGTCACATAAATAACAGCTGATTAGTTACAACAACTGCGATCAAAAAGCACTAATTTGGTTAGCACAACAAATTAGCCTGAATTTAGGCCCCATAAATGGCAGCTAATACGTTCTGTTGGCAGTGAGTAACGCACAGTAAAACTAGCACACACACAATATAAGTTCGGTGCACATAAATGACAGATAATACGCTATAAATTGATTACACAGATACCTTTATTCTCGACGATCCTCGACCGTCAGGGCGAGAGGTCACCTAGCGACACGCCTGCAGAGGCGACGTAGGTGCGAAAGCGTGGGCGGCACGTATGAATGCGGGCAGAAATCCGCCTTGTAAAGGCGTCAACTGGAATGCGTCCCTCATGAGATCAAAACGACGTTGAGGCCAAGAAATCCAAACGTCCTGCAGATGTATTCCCCGTTTTATCAGGATAGAAGGGTCAACCCTCATTCAGTGAAGCAGAACTCGGCCATCGGAATGCCCAAACACCCACGTACCGACGGTACACAACACGGCGTGCTACACGCTCCTTGCGTCTCAACGAACGACGCAGTAGTCACGGACTGCTTGCAGGAAAAACAAAACACTGCCTGCCAAGAACGAAAGCGTCACCAAGCGCCTCGGCGGCCAATCGAAAGGCGGCATGGTTCACCGGATAAAACAAAATAATGTCGGTATAACAAGGAAGACGAGGCCCCCTCATTTGCTCCAACAGAAATTTTTAAAACGCCTGAAACCAGCGTTGCGGAACTAAAGCCGCGTGCAAGTGTCAGAATATAAAGGGTGGCCCAAATCGAAGTAACTGCGCTAAACTACAGGGTGTTCGAATTTAAAATTGCTAGGATATGTGATAAAAAGTTAAATGCAGGAAACGGGTTTGAAATATAAATAGGCTGCCCTAAAGGCTTGACTGGTTAGTTATATTGCTATAAGCTGCCCAAAATGACCTGACAAGGAGTGCGGTAATATCATCTATTACTCATCAGTGAGTGATGTAATATACACTACCGCCTGCTGTAATAAGCCTCTTACTGGTACTGAAATTAATTTTGTAAATAGTGTATAATAACACCGATAAAGGTAATAGATATTAACGATACAAGTTTGATTATGAGCATCTTAACGAAACTAGTTTGATAATGTTAAGGAAAATAATCGAAAGAGAAGACCCGGTAAAAAGAGATCCTCAGTGGCCGTTATGATCAAGGTGGCCGCTGTGAACATAGAGATTTGTTGGCCATTGTGAACAAGGTGGCCGTTATGAACACGGCCCTTCTTTCAGTAGCATGTGTACTTTTATGTGGCCGCTATGATCAAGGAAGCCGTTGTGAACATAGACTCCAGTGGCCGTTATGAACGAGGTGGCCGTTGTGAACAAGGTGGCCGTTAGGAACATACCCTGCTTCAACAGCACGTGTACTCCTAGGTGGGCGGTATGATCAACGTGGTAGTTGTGAACATGGACTCTGGTGGCCGTTGTGATCGAGGTGGCTGTTGTGATCACGGTGGCCGTTATGAAAACGTAAAATCTTAGATGACCGTTGTGAAAAGTGGCCGTTGTGATCAGTTGCCCTCTGTTCAAATTGCGAATTTATTTATACAAAGAATATCCAAACAGGATAAAAGTCCCAACAAAGAATACACTAATTAACATAAGTGGAAGCTATACTATAAATAACAAATTATCGAGAATTATAACAAATAGAAAATTATAGTGATAAATATAATCCGAGCAAATCAACAGTAGGGATGGGCGCGTGACGTGAAAACAGTCGTGTCACGTCGTGTCACGGCGTGTCACGGCGTGAACGTGACTAATATTTGAAAATCGTGACGTGAACGTGAGTGAACGTGAGTAAAAATTTCCAAGGCGTGATTCACGTTTCACGTTAATTTCACGTTAAATATTTAGTAACGAATAAAAAACTGCAGGGTGCAGCAACTTTTAAATTCATTAAATCACAAATTGTGCCAAACAAGTTACATTATGTGGCTTTATTTTTGGACCCTAATTATAAATCCTTAAAGTTCATACCTTCACATAAAAGAGAAGATTATAATGCAAATAAAACTATAGATGATAATGATGAAATACATAGCAAACGACTCAAAACTGGTACATCAGCATCAGGTTCTTATCTTTATACACTTAGAGATAGCTCTAACGATGACACATCTAATTAGGATGATGTCAAAACAAAACTAAATTAGTATGTTAAATTAAAATTCGGAAATGTAGATGACATTTTAGGATTTTGGAAAAACAGTGTAAATTCGCCACTGTTAAAAAAACTTGAGAAATTTTAAACATACCGGCAAGTTCCGCTACAAGCGAAAGTGTATTTTCTACAAGTGGGCGAATTTTAGAAGAGCGCAGAATTCCACGTAACGCTGAAAATGTTGATTACATATGATTTTTAAATCAACATTTTAATGTGTAGATGTGTAGATGAACTTATTATTCTAATAAAATTAATGGTTTGTTTTTTATACTCGGCTAACGCTGAAACTGTTAATTACGTTTTATTATTAAACCAAAAATGTATTGTGTAGATGTGTAGATGATATTTTTAAACCAATTTATTGTGTAGGTACTTGTGTAGATGAACTTATTCTAATAAAAGTAATGTTTTTTTGTATACTCGCTTTAACGCTGAAAATGTTGATCCTTGTACGTAAAAGTAGTTTCAAACCTACGAATTAAAAGTGTTGCCTAGCAACATATACCTTCTGTACTCATACCAATAAGGGAAACGTCAATTCAAATGACAGCTTTTAGTATTAAAAGTAATGTCTTTGAAGACAGCTGCAAGAAATATATTTGCGAGAAATCAGTATTTATCCCTTGTCGAAGTTATTGTAGTCAATTTTAATTTTTTTCTTTTTATGTCAACTATTCTGATTGCAACATATCACGTAAATTGTGTCAGGTGCAAAACATATTTTTAGTTCTCTTTAGGGTTTTTTCATTGGTTTTAAATTTGAACATTCTGTTCTATCTAAATTTAAATTTTCAAATAAAAGCTGCGTGTCACGTCGTGAGTGGCGTGTCACGCCGTGAACGTGAGTGAACGTGAGCGTGAACGTGCGTGAACGTGACTGTTTAAAGCAAGCGTGAAACGTGCGTGACGTTAGCGAAAATTCACTCACGCGCCCATCTCTAATCAACAGTAAATTTATATACTAAGTTTAAGCATTTCTTACTGAAACTATCTTACACTTTATTTTATTTTTAAAATGACTTCTGTTTAGTGCAAACAAATCAATATCACAAAAGTTGTTGTATGAGTTTAGCATTCTTGAAATACAGGAATTTAAGGTACAAGAGGTATTTGCATTCTTAGATTTAAACGTGTGCGTACTGCGGCTATTAAATGCAGACACCCAGAAGTTAATCCTTGAAAGTATATAAGGAGAGTCGACAGTTCCCTCAACTATTTTGTGTAAAGAAAGCACACCGGACATAAGTCTACGTTCTAAAAGGGTTAGCGTATTAAAAATCTAGTACAAAATTATTTATACCCAATACCCAAATTTGTATATTATGGTTTTAGCAAATCGGCGTTGAATACTTCAATGCGTTTAATATAAACGATATTGGGGATTCCAAATAATGCTTGTATAAATTAATACGCTGTTGATATAAGCATAGTACAGACATTTTGTAGATTTAATTAATAATAATTAATACTATGTACCTTATTTTCTGAAAACAAGTAATTACAATGAAAAAATTTTAAAAATTACGAACAAAATGTTATTGTTTACAAATACTAGTACTAGTAGCAACGATTGAAGGGCCCCTTTTTTCTAGTCATGTTGCTTGTAAGATAAAAATTTGGGGCGAGATAGATTGAGCCAATATTAAAAATGTAGTGAATAAACTTTTACTTCACTGGTCACCAGCTTTTCGAATCTGATGATGTATTAGCTACGAAGAATTTAAAAGTCCCCATTTAATTATATCAAAGTGAGAATTTACCCATAAGGTATCTCTATCACATTGCATCAAGAACAGATTAAGCAAGTTAGGAGATCGTTCTTGTGCTCTAAATTGCGAATGCACCGTTAGTGAAACTAAAATTTTTCTTACCTAAAGTTGTGAAAACTGCAGTGACCAATCACGGACAGCAACTTTTTAAAGTCCTTTTTGAAACGACTTTTTATAAGTTAACTTTTTAAATGCAACTGATTTTTGTCAACTGTTGGTCGCTTCCTTATTTGCTTATAAATCATTAGTGTACCCTGTTTTATTTCGATAGTCCTCATCAATTAAAATTCATGGCTTACAGTGTTACCATTATCGTGCTATCTCAAACGTTTAATTAAAGAACAGCAGTCCATTAATTAAGTCGATAATTAGAATATGTGTTAGTGTTATTCATGTTGACAGCTTTTACTTGTTTCTTTCCTGTTGAAGTAGAATTTGTATATCTTGGAGGTATGTGTCAAATAGGCGTTTCTCAACGATACAAATACAAATACCAAAGCAACTAATTCCTGTTTCTTGAACTTACCGGCAATAGGGCACTAATTTATTCATGTCCAGTTGTGCAATAAGTTGGTTAAAACTGATAATTTTTTTATATTTGTAAGTGGTTTAGTAAAAATGAACTGTCTGAGCCCTAGTCGAAAACTCAGTCAACAATCAAGTGACAATGATAAAGCAAATAATATTTTAGAAAATCTGTAAACAGTTACAATATAAATCGGAAAGTTCTGATTAATAAACCTTTGTTGTCATTTTAAAATATTTTACAATATAATAATTATCAAGCCTGGTTTACCTTTAAAACAATTTTTTGCACTACTAGTCACAGAACGCACCGTTATTGGCCTATTTTGAGGTTGTGAAGTTGATTTTCTCCACCAAGGGAGAGAAAGTAAAATAAACAATTTTCACCGTGGTAACTAATAAATTGCTAAGTTACCAAATATGACTATTTTAATTTTGACGTTTTAAAGAGCTGTATTGTCAGGTTGACAGTTAAAATATTTTCGAAATATGTTGGGAATTTAGGTATTAAGCCGTTTGGTAGTGCAAAAAATAGTATATACACCACGGTAGCGAATCGTCTTATAACCTTCGCGCTTTAGATACTTCGCGCTGCGCGCTCAGTATCTAATATGCGCTCAGGTTATAATACTGCGCTTCGCTACCTTGATGTATAATATACTATTGTTGTTGCGTGCGTATTTATGTAACGTTGATTAACATTCGGTGTGTTCCCAAACATCCTGCATGCAATTTGTACCTGTACGAAATAATACTTTTTAATTAAACATTTGCTGCAAGGGCTTAAATTTGGAATTTTTTAAATTGTAATTATTATTGCTAAATGTGAAATTTAATTACTTTTCGTAAATAATGCGTAAATTGTGGGTTTATTACTTTCCAAAGTAACTGCACCGCTCCTGACCTCGTGCAAATCTAGCTCTTTTTCCCACCAAACTAATTGCCAAATAGTAATAAAATTAAATATAATTACTAAATGGCACTTTTATTGAATGATGCTAACAAAAAAGTGCTTTATAGGTGAAGGCAGTCTATTTAACAACTTAAATATTCTAATCAGAATTCGACAAAACTATTTATTACATGTAAAGTTGGCATATCAATTATTTTGCAATATAAACGGAGCTCAGCTTTGTGATGTGTGAAATTTACCAACCTGCTTTTGGTTTGTTGTAACGCCCCGTGTTATATTGGCGTTCTTTGTGAACTGCGCCTTTGAATATTGCTTCTGCATCTCTACAATAAATAGCCACGCTCGCATCTCATTCTTCCGGACGTTGCCGCGAGGAAATTTTATTTTGCAAATGCGCAACCTTGGCAATACTCAGTGCGTTCCTCGACTTTTGGAATTTGAGTTTCTTCCTTCTCACGCCGGCTTTTGGTTGAGGCAGCCGATGCGAGGAATCGCTCGTGACCGGTAAAAGGATTTTGTCACTCAAGGTTTCTAGAGTAGATTCTACATTTTAGCGATATTTTTTGTTTTATGCAAACAATCTTTTGGGCGCTGCAAACCCGCTTGTGAACATAGGGTAAGCTTTTCTAAAGTCTTTAGTTTTCGCACTAATTAACATGGTAATTAGTGTCTTTCTCTTCCTATGGCATCCTCTTCTGATTCATTCGTACTGAATGGAGGTAATTTGCTGAGCTCAAGGCACCTGAAAAATGTCGCTATTCGCGCTGTGCTAAATGCCACTCCCCACAACCATTTTTGTCTGTGAATTTCGGCATGGCTCGAGCTACAGAAACACCTTTTGACTGCATGCACCCATGAGGACACCATGGTGGAGATTTTGAAAACCTAGCACTAAGTGTATATTAAAACGGCTTAATTCACTGATTTTGCATTATCGATAAAGGCAGCTTTGCCAGTAATAAGTCACGCGTAGCTCTAACAAAGACCTTTGGTATTACAGATACCCGCCGATCAAGTAATTTATTCGCTTTTTATCAGACGCAAATGCGTTTCAATTAGGGAACTAGTGAAATAGGCATATAGTGTGTACAGATGCTATGCAGTTATTAATGTGGTTCCATCAGGACCATCCGGAAAATTAACTTCATTTTTTTTTCAGTTTGCATGCCGGCGGTTGGCACGCTCCTTTTGTCGGTATAAATCTCTAGAATGTTTGCATGGCATTCTAGATATCAACTTAATGTAATATATTTATTATCAATTTTTACATTATGATATTTGCTAGCGTCAGAGATTTTAACTTGTTGTGTTTGTCGCATTATTCATATAATTGGGTTATTATGATTTGGCTGACTTTAGTCATATTTATTTATTGTTTACTGCTGTAAATAGTCAGGTTTTACCTGAATTAGTTTGTTAATTACTTTTTCTATGCCTTTTGAGCATTTTGTAAATTACTTAGGATTATTATTTGTAAAAATTTAAATTTTACTTATTGTTACTGGTATACCCTTTGTTTAACTATATTTACTAAGTTGTTCTCTAAATGTCATTTTTTGGCAGTAGTCTATTATAGGACTTTTGCCTCTGTCTAGGTTGTATACCACATAACGTTTCAGGAGTTTTGATCTACTCCGTCTTCAGGTGTTCCTGGTTAGTCCTGAGATAAAGGACTGATATTGTACGTTTTTGTACGTAAACTCGTGCCTCCCGCGGGATTTGAACCCGGGACCGCTGATCGCTGTGATTACTAGTCTGCCACTCTTACCACTAGAACCTGGTGGGCTGGTGGCCTATTTTTCATTTTTCAAAAAAACTGTTTATGTCAATAATTTGTGCTTGTCTAAAAACCTATTTAGCCCCTATCATATATACCGAGTGATTTTTACTTGTTTAGAAAATGGAGTTTTTCGAAATTGTCAAAATCGAAAAAGTGCTATTTTTCGGAAATTAAGTAATATTTCAATGATATTTTTTTAGAGTGTGTTAGTTTTAGCTGACTAAACAATCTCAAGGCCAGAAAACACTTATTTTTTATAACTTTAGCTAAAAATAAATTTTCAGTTTTTTAAATATTTTTCAAAATTTCACATACAAATACTTAATATTAAAGTTCAATGTTTTTATGTGAACACTTTAAAGAATTATAATTGGTGAATATAATATAAAATGTTAATTACTTCTTTAGATTTTTTATTATTTACCGAAAAGTAGTGTTTGCATAATTTTTACGTTTTCTATGCAAAGCGCTTTTTAGGAGAAATATTTTTCAATTCTAATTAATATGTATTTAAATTGCTTCAAGAAACTCTAATTGAAATATTGCTTAATTTCCGCGAAATCGCACTTTTTGGATTTTGACAATTTCGAAAAACTTTATTTTCTAAATAAGTAAAAATCACTCGGTATATATGATAAGGGCTAAATAGGTTTTTAAACAAGCACAAATTATTGACGTAAAAAGTTTTTTTGAAAAATCAAAAATAAATTTTTTTCCCATATTATGCCGACTTTTTGGCGGACACTGCATATGCTTTTGTAAATTTATGATTTGTGTACTTAATTGCCTAGGAAACATATTCTTTTTCCATTTAGTGTCTAATCATCCAAATCTTTAGTCAATACGCTTTGATGAAAAACTTAGTTTCATCAAACTATGTTAAAACGATACTTTGGGTAGTGTAAAACATACTTTATTACAAGTGCCTGTTTTAACCTAATTTGAAAATATCATAGCTGTCCAACGACTTCACATTTGTATTAAGGGTTAACAACTGCATTAAGCACATTACATATCAAATAGCGAATGCGTTGACAACTTTAGAAAATTAAAATAGAAGAGATAATACATGGCATACGCAACTTCTAGTTTCCAAAAAACTGAAGTGGTATTTATTGACACCAACTTTGTTGATTCTAGAATGTCGATAAAGGAATCAGTCACATAAAATTTGCATTACATCATTCCAATTAGATTAGTCATTCAGTTAAAAATCATAGAGTATCCATTCTTGTCAACGCAGCTGTAATTTATTAAGAAGCATAAATAATTTCGGCTACATTTTTTGCATTGAATTTTTATAAATGATTTTTTTATTCTAATAGGAGAAATCCAGACTGCTGATTATAAATAGTCAAATATAAATAATTATTACGGAAGTTATATAACTGCATTGCAACCTATTTTGTGAAAACTAACAGAACATGTTATTGTTGAGAATATTTAATTTTATTGTGAGCAAACTTGTTTGGCGTGCGTTTGGCAAAAAATTTATTTGAAATACTCTATTGGAAGAATCAGCATTTATAGTTAGCGGTAATAACTACTACTACTTGTGATGTTGACATATCTAAACAATTTTGGAATTGTTTGCTTGTACGCACTTAAATGAATTTAAAAAATATCTAGTTAGCTTTTGTATAACCTGCCACATGGTTAAATAAACAAACTGTGAATTTCACATTGCTGACTATTTTCTATGACCTGTCCTATTTCACATATGCATTTCATTAATAACAGTTACTCAAGGTGTTTAACTTTTTAACGAACTGTGATATTCACACCTACTTAATCTAATAAGCTAGCCAAAATTAGCTTAATCATCTGAACTGCAGGAGTCCATACGAATTTTCAAGACTGTTGCAATGCAAGCTGTGAGTAAGCAAATACAATGGCTTATTAAAAACTTATTAGGGGCAATTTGTATTGACATTGAAGAAGAATCTAAAAAACTCTAGGTCTATCAGATAAGTTTATTAAATTAAATTAAGCATTTTTATGCATGTACACCAATAATTGAGTACCACGTACTGAAATAATATTTTTTTGAATTATTGGAATCATGTTAATGATCAAGGTAATTTTATGATTAAAAAAATCAGAATAAACATGCACCTTAGAATTATTCTAAATTCACTTCCTGCTTCTTTCCTTGCTCCAACTATCAAATCAGTTATGAACTTTAGCCAAGCACTAAAACATTAAAACAACTAAGAACCTTCACATAGCTATTCTAATAAGCAAGCAACTTCAGAATTATATTACTCAAGAAATTGAAATAAAAGTGAATATGAACTGTGCTTTCAGAAATATTTTATTACACCCGGGACAGTGCATTGTTCATGATCACTTCACATTACCTTTTAAAGTAGCTAAACCAGGAATAAGTTGATTATGTAAAGTTTTGTAAGAATTTTTGCAAACATTAAATTTTGGCTCCAACGATATGTTTTTGTTCACATGAAACTTTGTGTCCATTTACATGTTTGAATTTGTGAGCAATTAATTTAAAACATATTTTACATTGCCCACCCTTATGCTGTAAGTACGCTTTAGGACAATCGGAAGTCTCTTCAATGTAAAATATTAATTTTTACTTCTCTCGTCTAAACGACGCAAACATCGTAAAAAACACCCTCTCAGGTTCAGAGTCCCTAAATGACGAAAAACACGTTTTCTTAATTCCGTCTGCCTGACTGTTGCCGGTACTCTAAAAAAGTATTTGTTGGAGGAAGAGAATATTTTGCATGCCTTCCTGCCATAAAACCTACAATATTTTGATGAAATATATACAGGGTGGGTCCCTAACAACTTCTGCCTATTTTTGCTTTAACTCAAGGACTTATACTTAAATGATAGTAATATTTTGCAGATAGCTCAGGTTTTTACCCTCGTAGAAGAAAGGGCACATTTTGAACACAAAATATACAAGGTGACCACCTTAAACAATTAATGTTTATTTTTGCTTCAATTGAAAAATAGATAAAAGTGATAGTTTTCACATAGGTCAAGCTTTACCTTTTACGAAAATGGGAACCAACAGACACAAGAAAAATGTTCTAAAAATAAAAGAAGGTCAACAATAAATGCGTTGTATTTAAAATCGCCGCATCTCACCAGTCGGAGGCGTCTTCGGTGAGCGAAGCAGTAAACGCCTAATTTACTTCCGTCTATCACTCCGATCATTGAAATCGCATTCGTAGGAGCTCAAGATCAAATCCCATATCCAGTAATGCCTTTTTAAATTGAAAATTGATGTAATTTGCATTACCAGGTGTTTTATTTTATTGTTTCACTGTTATTACGAAGGTCGCGGACCTTCCATTTCAGTTATAAAACGTCAGAATTTTGAGAGGTCAACCGTTAAGAGTAATATATTAAGTGACTTAGCGATAATCTGCAACAAGCAAAAATGCGCCCCTGGTCAAGACTATCGAAGTAAAGGAACTATGCACGAAATGTATTTTGCGTCACCATTGCACACATCCAACGAATTGCCTATTATACCACCCTTAAACGAAGGGTTTACAAGGCCTCGGCTAGTTCTTTTAACTCTCGGCAGAATATGGCTTGGTGTAAGGACTATGCTAAGAAATTCTTCGGGATTTTAAATTCAACAGTAGATTAACAAAAAAATTGGGCGCCATGTCGTTACTCACAACATAAAAACAAACCTACCTAGCAAAACAAATCAACACTTACCTTGTAAGCTTTGTTGTATACCTCAATCTAGACGTAGTAATGCGAACAAAAACAAACACAAACAGTAACAGTCAAAAGAATATTTAATTATTCAATGAAGAAACAAATAATTCAAAGGTTGGCGTCAACCAACTTACACACACATGTAATTTATATCGGGACAAAACTGACAGCACAAACATGTTAAAAACTTCAATTCAAGTAATATTTCCGGACTCGCTAGTTATACCTTAAATTACAACACCTGTGCAATCGCAATTCACATTAACGCACAACGGCGCTATCTGTGAAATAGTATACACGCTATTTCAGCAATTACGAAATATTTAAGTACTTGCTCTTTAGCGGTAATAAACAATTGAGCCAAAACATTGATTTGACACGCTCAGCTTAAGTTGCTAAGATCTTAGTAGGACATGACATAATTTGCGGCATAATGCCTTTGTCGTTTAAAAAGATGCTGATAAGGGTATGTATTACAATTAATTAATGCCTGAAGTCCAGCGATCAGCAGGGGAGATCCTGTTCGTTGCATTTTTCTACGAAGACTCAAGGTAAACTTGACTGCACGATTCTTAGAACCCCAAGGTCGCCGCTCAAAAAAAGCTAGCATCAAAAGGAAGCAGCACATAACTGCATTTCCTGGCTACGTACAGAAGCGGAATCGGGAAACTGAATAGCCTCAGAAGAGCCGAAACGATAGCTTAAGGTTGCCGAATTTAAGCCCTCAATAACTGTATTGTGAGCCCATAGTAGCTCATACTAGCCATACTAGCCGGCCTAAATATTAAAAATTAATACTATTCGAGCTGCTGCACTGTTTCAGCAGCCTACTCGAATCGAAATGCGACAAACAAGCCGCGACAAGAAAGTGTTGCAGGTGTTTATCTCTGAATGCAGACGTTTGCTGTTGTACACTAAATTATGCATATTGCAACATAAAAAGAATGTTGAATTTCTAAATACTGATAAGTACATAGTGATAATGCATACTCTGTACGTATCACTTAATCGTTCTGGGTTTGGTTTAAAATATTAAATATGAGTTTACTGATTGGTGCGGTGGCGTGATTTGACAGAGAGATGGAATAGTCATTTTATTATGATTATTAGATATTATTATTTATTGAAAGTAAGCGGCACAATTTTATCACTACTGATAAAAGGAAACATTTGTAATTTCTTTAAAAATCAATAAAATAACATTATTTATTACAAACCTTGGTCATACAATTTTCAAATGTAGCATCGAAGAAACTGGGGCCATCTCAATGTTAAATAATTCCGCCAATCCATATTTCTAATATTTGTCGAAGTACTATCCTCTAAAATCCTTAGAGCTACTTTTGTTTTACTTTTCATCGATTCTTCAATACAGCTCTCGGCAACAACATTGGATTTCCATTCGCCATGCCCGTTTAACGTTTGTAAATTAGCACCACAATCAGCTAATAGCTAGGCAGATGATCGTCGAAATAGTGACCAGTGTATTATTCAGGGTTTTGCAAGCCAAGAGATTATGTAATTCTTTTTGGAATACTAACAAACGTGTTGAATCCTATAGGCTGAATGAATTTTTCGTCTACAAAAAAAGACAGATATTTTTTATATGTTCTGGATGCATGCTTACATATTTCATTACAATTTCAATAAAATTAATTTATTTGAATATTTAGTCTCGTACTTGGTATGTTGATGTTGATGAAAGTATCGAAATATTGAACGTTATCTCTAAACATGAGTACTAATTTGTCCTTCCGATATCTTCCTGCGATTCCAGCTATTGAAATAACCTAGAAAAATTAAACCGAATTTACAAATTCTTTGATAACAAATAGCTTTTGCTCAACTGTCTTAAAAGTCATTACTCTAATAACAACATCTGTCATTGAAGTTGGCGTTCCTCTAACTGATACAATAGTATAGATTGTCAGGCAATATACGGCACAAGTGAATAACAAGGCATTTTATCCATAAGGGGAAACTCACCAGCTTGTATCTGTTAGGCCTTATTACGCCAAGGGTAGTGCCTGAGCTATGTACAAATGATTACTTTTACCTATTCTTCAGTTAATGCAAAAATTTGATTTTTTAAGTTTCTCGCTCTATACATTGTAATAGTGCAATCGCTTAAAATTGAGTTTTAAATAAAATATAAAATTTATAATTATGGCCAGGGATACTACACTTTATAAGTTAAATAGTTTCAATATAATTGTTTGTCAAATTAAGGGCAAATTAAAAGGATGTAACAATTATTGGCAAAATATAAATGGTTTGTTGCTCTTTGCTTATTTTATTTATTTGCAATAAATTATGGCAAAGCTCCGGTAAAACATAAAACAATTCTTATCTCAGGGTGTCGGTTCATAAAATTAAGTAGAAAACTTTGTATGACAAATAATTCGTTGTATGACAATTACTTTCTGATATTAGGGTAAATGTACTGTTCTCAACTGACAGTTAAATAACTTTTAAATTAAGTGCAGTAAACAAGATGATCCGTCAGCGCAAAAATAAAATAAAATTGAATTTTAAACACCAAAATGACAAGAATGCATCAGGTAAATACGATTAATTTTGTGACGTAGCAACGGCTAACCTCGTTTTGTTTCTAGTATGATGCAAACCTACGCGTGATTCGCGTTTGTTCAATTCCGGCAAAACTTGCAACTGCCGCCTCAATTGGTACCTTTTAGGGACGCCAGCTAAATTACTAGAAGCTCAATAAACCTGAAACTCTGGAAACACGTTGAACTTCTCGGTAAAGGTTTATTCTTGGTGAACCCCAATTTCTACGAGTCTGCTGCTCCTAGTTTTTATGGAATCGTACTTTTTTGAAGAGGTGCTCCGCTGTTGGTTGGCACACTGAAAGGACGCCATAGCAAATACTCGCTTGGAAGTGGCTTGCTGGTTCTAATTCTACTACCCAGAAAATTACACCCACAGATGCGCGGCTACTTGGCGAATAACTTTAACACGAAACTGGTATCACAAATTACTTTTTATTCACAATTTAATACAATAAATGTGGAGCTCAATTTGCCCCTAACGTGAAAAATTTAAGCTTTTTAGCATCTCACTAATTGTCTTTCCATCGGTTGCTTTACATTTTTCCATTGCTCTATTTCAACTAGCACTATTTTTTCATTTACCTTTTAGTTAACTTGCCGTTTGCTGGCTTATACATTTTTAATACATAACGCTCATACAATTTCTGTACTTAACAAAACATTCTGCATCATTTCAGGTACAAATTAAATTGCATTGGCCCTTCCGAACATTTATCATATCTGAAACTCTGAACGTAAGCCTTCTGAAACCTGCCTTACCTCATTCTCACTTTTATCCCTCAAATTATTAGTTACTGCTGCTTACATCAAGTGCATTTATTAATGTAAAGTACTGATTATCTTGCAATAAATAATAGTAGTTTGTATACCAAGGCACTGAAGTATAACTTTTTATCACGAATGTGGATTTAGTTGCCGAGGCCCGTAGGGCCAAGGCAAATAAACCACATGAGGGATAAAAAGGAACTTTAGTGCCGAGGTGTACACTATGTTTTATTTGAAATCCACGAATCGTGAAATTACAACATTTTAACCAACTTTTGTAGGTTATGTTCGGTCGATTGACGTTTATCTGTCGCCTCGCCACCTACAAAAAAGTCGTAAAACAATGGATTACTTCACTGCCGATTTCTCGTATTTTAATGACGATTTCGGCGTACTTCACTGCCGATTTCAAATAAAATATTTTACTCTCATTTTGACCTTATTCATTCTGTTACTTAGGCAATCAGAATTGCTGTGGGCAGTAAACCATAACAACATATTTGGCCGGAAGTATATTTGTTTTCGGGCATGTAGAATATAGTTTTCTTCCAACAAATAGTTTAGAGCTATACGGCCAACAGACGGACAGACGAACAGACAGACGAAATTGAGAAAGCATGTATTTCGTCATTTAGGGGCCATGAAACGTGAAGATCTGGAAAAATTTCACAAGGTGTTTTTTTCGAGATTACAATACTTTCTTTTTAGACGAGGGATATAAAAATAGGTGTAAACATTTCCATGTTCCCAACTGTAGCGTGAAGATTTGCAAAACCTGCTATACATATTTCTCCAGCTTATAAAGGGATGTTCAGAATAGACCTGGACTATTTATATTTGTGGCACTAATGAAAATCTATTGCCAAATATTTAAATGATAACCATGGTAGCTATGTTGGTAGTATTCAAGCGGGATTATGTTGTGCTTCAATAAAAAATAGGCAATATACTCACTAATGCGTCAAGAAATGTGTAAGGTTACGTCTACGAACGCATTATATAACATTTATGTGTTATAAAGGTGAAACAACAGCAAATATATATAGCTGTCTTCAAAAACAATTTCAAATAGTCCGGACTTGTCCCCTTCTGACTACCACCTGTTTGGTCCACTTAAAGACCACTTGGGAGGCAAGAAATTTAACTTGAATGGACACGTGATGAAAACGGTGAAATGTGGGTTGCGCCTGTAACCAAAGAATTTTTTCTACAGGAATCCGGAAGTTACCGGAGTGGTTGAAGAAGTTTCTTTTAAAGGAAGGACATTATACTAAAATACAATGTATGTCTGTTAATGTTACGTTATTAGTATTTTTTTCTATAATAAAAAATCCATGTCAATTCTGAACATCCCTCGTATATAGATTTTAATAATAAAATTTATTGTTTTCGGTATTTTACACAGAGGAATATGGCCTGAGAGGCGGCAGGTTATTTTTTAAATTTTAAACGAGCAGCTAACATAAATACGAAATTACTTCTAGCACATGCAATTCATGCAGCGTTGCACTTCTCTTTGCAGTGACAGTAATGATTTAGAGGTTATGTGAGGTTGTACAATCAAATAGTGATGTGCAATCGAACAAGCGCCAAATATCTTTCTAGTTTGCAAAAAAAAGATTATACATCAAGTAGCTTGACCTTTGACGACTGATCAATAATTTTCAGCAGAAATATAACAAGTGCTTGACAAATCTTCGAAAATATTTGGAAATGGGTTTGCAGCTATTTTTTCAGTAAGAGCATGAGTGCATGCCAACTGAAAAAATCCCGACTACGAAGGAAGAGCTATTTTTTTCTTGGAGGCATACACGGATGCTTTTGTTAGAGACAAATACCTGCCGCACATTTCTTTGCAAATATTTCCATAGGAAATTTTTTAAGCACGTGTTATATTTTGATAGAGAATATCAATATCACGAGTGAAAACATAACAAGTAAAGAAAATATTTTTCTTAAAAAGAATAACAAAACAAATATCTAAATACTAAAAATGCTACTATTTCTTTTTCAAAACGACTGTAAGTGTAAATTTCTAGGTAAATTGTCAAACATTTCCGATTATCAATAATCGCCATTGCTAGGGAAAATTTCCAATTAAATATGCATAAGCGACATTCTCAATGCAAAAACTGCACAGCACGGCACTTTTTATATATTCTTTTACAAGCAGTTGGCATAGCAATTGGTGCCGTAGAGCCTTAAAGAGATCTGTGATTGTTTAAACGAGGCGAAGCAAATATTGATCAGCTCATCTTTTACGTGAGGTGTTAGGAGTAGTTCAGAAGGATGTTAACAAAGGTGGTCTTTTTAGTGACATACCTCGCATTTATATGCATTTACTTAATAGAATGAGTTAAGTCATATACTACATATACAGATATCGAATTTGCTGATTTTGAATTATTTCATATAACACAACATAAAGAAATTAGAGAATGCATGAGAATCAATACACATATAATGAATACGATGTGAATAAAAAGGTTGAACTAAATAGTGCGATCGTATGAGAATGAGGAGGGAAAATGGTCTTCTACAAATTTGAAGTAAAATCCTTTACAACTTAGAAGAAGAGGATGTCTGTATCAGATTTTTGTAATATTTTATTACAAAAGAATGTATTTCCAAAACTAATAATGGTGGACACTATTGCCTCAAACACCAAATTATGATGTTATCGCTTTTAGGTCAAACTTCTATGAAATAATTACGTACTTCAAAAGGTTGCGAAACTTGTCGTAATATCTACCAACTCCATTCCCGGACTATTTTTTAAATTTCATAAGTTTTTTAAATATACATGTTAGTATTAAAATTTATTATGTTTGGCATTTGTTTGAAAAACGTTTACTTGCTATTGAATTTTCTCATTAAAGACGAGCAGCCAACAAATAATTTATTAACAACGTTGTGCTTCTCTTTGCACTGACAGTAATATTTTAGAGAATATACGATCAACCAAAAATAGTAATTAATGACCTAGAATCTTTAACCTAAGAGGCTAAATATCATAGCCTACTGATTTGCAAAAAAAGGCGAATGTATTATTCATAATAGTATATACGAATAAGTAATTATTTCTAGTTAATCTGCTTTGTAAAGTGAATTTTTATTGTCTACTCAATTTCGTTTTGTAGTTTATCCTTCATAAGATAGAAGGTTTTTATTTTATATATGTTATCACTGCTATTAAAATAATAAGATAATCGTTTGTTTTGTACGTGTACAAAAGATGAGAATTTTAAATTGACTATCATTTAGAAATCAATTTATTAAAAGGTCATTAATTGTTTTAAGGATAGTGTAATGTAACATCAAAACCAAAGAAAGGGCTAATTTGTGAAGATACTATTTGGAAGAAATTATTCATTTGTATGTAGAAAATCTACATTCAAATGACCACGACGTCATAGCTAATTATACTGCAACAAATTATGATTTCATTGAGTCACCTTTTTTGTCTTATTTTTTACATTATTTGTATAGTTTTTAAGTGTAGATAAATTTGTTTCTTAATTAAACAGATTTTTTGTATACATTTTACGTTAGTCAATTATTCTACTTCAAGGGATTATTTGGGAGTATCGAAGAATAGTCTTTAGTTGTATGATGAAGAACGATATATTTTTATGGGTTTATGAAGATGAGAACATAATTGCATCTATACACAAAGATGTATAACTAAATACAGTATTTACAACAATACATACAATAAGCAATAGAAAGGGAAGAACTAAAGAATACAGAGTCACTAAACATGAATCATGATTTGGCATGGCAGTCAGCTTTCCTTGCGATTATAATCTTACCGCAAACGAGAAATACAATAAATAAGGGTAGTTCGCGGTGAGTTTAAAAGCACAGGAGTTTGAACTTTCATCACCGAGTAATACATTTTATACTAGCACTACCACACGTCTAATTCTAATACTGCGTTTAAACTATGCCGAACTGCAAGTGCAGGATAGCGCCAGTATAATACGACGAAAGTCAATGCGAGTTAAGATACAGCCTAAAGATACTTAAAATACTAAAGATATACAAAACTCAGTTCCCTCGAGAAGAAATGTATCGCAACTATCCAGTTTCGATCGCAGTCGATTTTTCAACAGTGTATTACTAACGCAAGGCAAGACAGCTTATCCTTTGTATGCAAGGCCTCCCAGGCCCAAACCTCCCAAGTGCCCAAGGCCTCCCAGGTGCCCAATTCCTCCCAGGTGCCCAATTCCTCCCAAAGCTAGGGCGGGACCGGCGTGCAACGCGGGGGCGGCTACGGCTACGGGAGCGGCTACCACAGCTTTAGCAATAGGGGCTACGGCGGGGTGGACAGCATGACCTGATCGGGTGACAACGGCGTTGAATCCGTTATGGTCATCGGCGGTGTAGTGGACGGTACGGATGGTGCCATCAGGTTCGTGCAGGGAGTAGGAGCCCTTTACGACGTCCCCATCACGGATCTCCTGTTGGCTCTTTTGGTCCCCAGTGTGGCCATCGGCTACTCCGTAGTTGAAGGCGTATTTGGGATAGGCCTGCAAATGAAGAATATTGTTAGTCGCTATAGTCGCAGGCTGCTAGAGCAGCTATGCCAGTTCTTTAATAAATAAAACCCAAACAACATTGAGCATAGCCGATGGTCGAGTACCAAAATTCTTACGACACATTACCAGGAGCAACACCATGGAGAAGCTTATCATTCGAGGCAAAAGGAAAATCAGATGGTAAACAGAAAAGAGGAAAATCTCCAATCGATAGACTGACATCATGAAGCAAATTCTTTATACCAAAACAGGGACTACTGCCTGGATAGCGATAATCAATAGAAGACATTAGTTAATGCTACCATACGTCTGAGAAGACATTGGATTTGAGAAAGAGGGATAATCAATTTAAGGCGAAAACTGTAACAAGTTGTAGTGTCTCGAAATGATTGTTAGAAAATGGAGGAAAAAGTATGTACGTGCTCGAAGAAGAAAGGATGTAGTTTAGTCCATGAATCAAGCCACAGAAGCGCCTTTGTGGTATATGGTACGATCGACATTCACAGTATGCATTTCATTGGAAGAGAAACTGTATGCGAAAGTTTTAACTGTAAAAGGCAATTTTTCATTTCCTATTCTTCTTCCATTTCTGTAGGTTGACGGTCTGTTGTAACTTATCGAAATGTCGAAACAATGAATTATAGAAGAAGCTAATATGAGAGGATTTAATATATCCATCTATGCACAGTCATTTGCATATGGTTAGACGTTTATAGACTTTTGTATAGAGGGCAAATGAATATATGATTTAACTATAACGTTGATTTGGTGCTATACCACTTGTAAAGGAACTCGAGGCTTAAAAATAATAGAAATTTGAAAAATCGTCAGTATCACTACTACAAACTTATAGCTTGTAAGTGGAAAATTAGAATTTTTTTAAATCTTTAAAACTACTCTGTTGCCAACACTAGCATCCAGTAAAAATTGCTTTATGGCACAATTAATTCGAACGTTACGAACTTTGACTTAGAATTTTGAATTAATCCTCCATGGCCAGATGCCTCGGGTTCTAACCTTGTTAAGTATTTTTAGAGGAAAGTATGTGGGTGTGGACAGCTGGTTATTTGTTAACCATAAATGGAGACTAATATTATTGACCTGCATAGCTATCTTGCAATGTCGAAGTGCAATTTTAGAATGTATAAAATATTTGGCATCGAAGTGTACATAGCAAGAGCAAGGGAAATGCCGAAACTGAGATTAGTCTCGCTGATTTATTTGTTGGTTAAGCTATAATTGACATAAGAAAATTTGTATAAGAAAACAAGTAGGTTGCAATAAAAAGCTGTTACATTTTCCATGAAAACTCTCTAACGCGCACTTCTACAGAAGCACAAAAAATTTGCATCGGAATTCAAACTGTATCTAAACGCAGCAAGTGAAACTCTTTCGTAATACGGAACACATCTGCCAGATGCTGCGGAATGCTTGAAATGAAAGTGAATAATTAATTGTTGTGGAAGAGCACAACAACCAAGATCATCTAAAAGTCAAGCAACAAGGGCAGGGACAATTGTGAGTTAGAATTCTTAAACACCTGCTTAGAAGTTAGACATTTATTTGTTTGCCGAAAAACACGCAGCATTAAATTTTGGTTTGACATTAAGCTCTGCATTAAAAGTAGTTCACTTGCCATATTTGCACTTTTTGCAATTTGTATTTGCACATAGGTCTCCGATTCCAGGTCTAAGAAAGGTGGAACTTCAATTAGAGCAAAGGAAAAGTAGTATAACGGCATGCTGCAGAAGTTACTAGTTTGCAGTTTCGAAATAAGAAATTGCTCAGGGAAAACGCCAAAGATCGCAAAATGTAGTAAAATTTAAATAATTATATAAATGCAAGTGTCCTGGCAGGTTCAAGTGGCTTAATTTTCACGTGGGAACGAAATGACGACGATTAAAATATTATGCTCAAGTAGTCATACTTGTAATAGTTTAATTACAGGTTATGATATTTATTAACCGGTATGTCAAGGCATGAATGGGACAATTAATTACACGAGAAATATTGCCCCATTTCAACGTTCTTGCCGTTTTATAACTTAAGCAATTTTGCGCTAGCAAAATGAGCACCTGGCTACAAGTTCTTAAGGAAAATCAAATAAAATGTTTGGAGACTTTAACGATAGGGAGACAACAAACTCTTACAATGGAGTTGTCACTTACAACATAATCGATTGCAGGGGCAGCTTTTACGATGGCGGGGGCGGCGATGGGTGCCTTAAGGATAGCTGGGGCGGCGATTGCGTGACCGGCAAGACCTAATCCAAGTCCGTGTCCTGCGAGACCAATTGCAGGTCCTGCTGCCAATCCAAGTCCGTGTCCTGCAAGGCCGTACGCCGGTCCTGCTAATCCAATTCCATGTCCTGCGATTGCGGGGGCGGCGAGGCTCACTGTGGAGACGGCGGGGGCTCCTATGTAACCAGCGCGTGCAGACGCCACCAGGGCGACTATTGCTATTACCTGCAAATTTTGTATATGTACAACAAAGCCCTTTTAATGAATTTGAACCACTAAACCATCGAAATTATTAAAAAGTTAAGTTAACACGGAAGGTGGACCCGCTATGACAGCTCCAATTCAATTTTTCTGTATACTCTTGTTAATCTACCTCTTTCCAGAGAGGATGAATTATAGCAAACTATCTTGTTTAATCGGGCATTAGCAAAGTCGTGTTTAGAAAATTTACTTTTATTTAGCATATGTTATTAGTCGTGCACATAATAATTATTTATGTATCAAGAGCATTATTATGATATTTATGCACGAAAAATATAAACCTCGGCTGTAAAGAGCGGGCATAATGATTACGCCTGCCTATTATGAGTGGGCATAACGACCGGACGTAATTGATACGCCCGTTATGTACTCCCTAGGGCGTTATAGACTGCTTTATGTACCTCACATCACATGTATAAAGAACAAGCAATATATAAGCGGAAAATAGACACTTTTTAGTATTATTAAACAAAACAAAAATGGATACTATGGTGTTCAGTAATAACGTTGTTGATTTACCAACAAAAATATTAAATTGCCTAAGTAATATTTTCGTTTATTTTAAAAAATTTCCATTTTAAACTACAATGGAAAATTTGTTTAAACGGCAAATACCAAACTAAACAAATATGACACTTCCAATTAAAAATAAAAGAAAACAGATTAATTACCTAACGTTAAATGGCATTAAAGAAATCAAGTTTACATAATCAGCGGTTGATGATAACAACAAAGCGCCTCCGCCCAGTTAGAAAGCTCGTAAATGCTCCAACAAATTGTAAAATCACATAAACCCCTATAATGGTCAAAACTGGTTATTACAGAGCTATAAAGTTGCAAAATTAATTACTGGTGTGAGTGCAGAAGTAATTAGTTCACAGTTGACAAAGCCAAGTTCGTAATCGTTTTGAAACATTTCTGGTTTAATCGCCTCCATTTGATAAAGCTGATAATTTAGTACCTAGCTGCATAAATTAGTATAAGGTATGATTGCAATTTCCAACATCTACTTTATTTACATGTTTCTACGTGCTTATTGCAATATAAAAATTCAGATTGTAAAAGGACTTAGTATAAAATAATTAAATAGTGTAATTTTATTTTGAACATTAGAATAGATTTTTATATTAGCTGTGTTTTAATACAAGCCGATAGTGGGTTTATTAAAACCACACAATGAAGACAGAAGTAAGAGGAGCACCAAATTCGCTAGTAGTATAAAAATAATAAAACCGGAAAGTTCAATATCAAACCAACGCGACATTAACATAGAAAAATTCCTGTAAAAATTAATGCGCAAATAAGTTGCTCGCGGCAAGGTTGCTCATATTATGTAAATGCAAAAAGTAATGTTAATGCAGTTAATATACAAACAGTCGATTAATTACTTATGCATTCTTATTTCGCGAATGTCGGTCAACGATCTACATTTTTTTCATGTATACAATATTATGTCATAGTCAATTACTGCTTTTATAGTGACCGTCAATGAAGTATGACTCACGTTTAATGATATGCAAATTTAATACGCCAATTTTGCATTTAAAATTCCAATATTAAACGTTTACAATGTGTTAAGAGGAAGGGATGAACTTGTTTGAAAAAGAAGAAGATAATGAAATACATTATTACAACAATTAATTTTTAAACCAATTGCCTGGAAGTGAAAAAGCTTTAAAGCATTGTTACAACAACAAAATTAAATAGAATGAATCTTACATCTTATGGTTGTAGACTTAGAATAAGTTTTTAGCAAAAATATAAATGGAAGCAAACATGGGGTTCAGCATGTAGAAGCGCAGACAACGAAATATTTAAATCCCAATCATAATTTCAGGATTTATTTTTCAAAATGTGGCAAAAAATCTACAAATGGTTTGTAGATTTGCAACATATTTTTAATAATTAAAGAATGCAAAGCAATAGGACAGTAGGATGACCTATTTATCAATTATTAAAAACTATTTCAGAATATCTATTTCAAAATAGGATAAGTAGAATGTTACGGGGCCTGAAATATTTCAATCAAATTTAAAAAACGACTATACAAGCAAGCGTCTACATAAAATCATAGATAAGATTAACAAAAAAAAAGCTAATTTGAGAATATATATATATTTCTCAATATAAGTTGTACAAACCGTCAGGAGCTGAAGTATTTCAATAAAATTTAGAAAACCAAATATAGAAAAAAAACCTGTGCATGTAAACCTATAGAATACGAAAATCTACTTAAAAAAATTATTTAAGGATATATTTCTCAAGATAACAGAAAAGGGGTGTGAAATGTTTAAGAAAGTACAAAATGTTTTCACGAAACGAATCTAAAGCTTAATGCCATATTCACACTATTGTAATTTTAAGTTAAAAATTTATAATAGTACCCTAGATATATAGAAATAGATAAAGTAATTTAAAAATTATTTTGTAAAGCAATAACCAAGGGTTGTAATTTTTATTTTGTCAACAAAATAGCTCTTGAATTATTTTAGAGTCGCCCAAATTGTTGTTTTTTATGATTTTAGCTCAGAAATAGAAGTTTTATTTTCTAAAATGATAATTACATTTTCAAACGAAATAGGAAAAATAATTTAGTCCAAATATATAACACATCTGATAACAAATTTCACTCAAATTAATTAAACATGGGTTAGTATCATTCAACCCTCACCCTTATACCCAGCGTTCAACCCTACCTTAGTGTACATTATGCTACTACACGTAACTAGCTTATACTATGAGGTATTGAACTGTACTGGCCCTGCACCCAGAAAAGGTGATCTTTTATACCGATAGCGACTCGCGACCACCAAGCACTCGTTTAATTAAATAAAAAAACACGAATACCACTTTGCGGAAAAAATCCGAGGCTTGAAAGTGCCATACCGTACTTGTCTGGAAAATAGAAGCAAGGTCAGTTACACCATCATGTAGTAGCGGCCCAAAGTGCATTCGGGTGCATTTGGGGCTGTTGCAGGCGAAGAAGTCCCCACTTCTGGGTGTGTTCTTTGTGTGATCGCGAGTAGGTGACCTGCCCCCCAAGAGTTACGTAGTAGAGTGCAGCATTGTTGTGCATGAGTTGCATGATTCAATTAAATTGATTGTCTGAAGATCGGGATTTAGTGTATCGGGACGAGCTGAATGATCCAATAAGTTAGGATATCATCAGCCCAAATTCGTTGTTCTGCCCCTAATTCAACTAGAATTTGTCGACTCGCCGTGCGCCAATCTGACGCAATCGGTGCGAGTTTTACACCCGGCAAGTAAAATTTCGAAACTAGAACTTTCAAAAATTATTGTATAATACGCACACAAGCGTCTCTACGCTCTGCGTAACATCACAATGGCTTAAGTAGGGAAAGGTGCGCAAAGCTCGGCATTTGACCTCCAAATTTACTAAGGTCACGGCGCCAAGCGCTGCACGCTTTTCAGGAACCACAAAAAGCATTCATTACCACGACCAGACCGGCAATTAATTTCGTTTAATCGATGCAAAAGAAACAAACAGACGTAATGCGTAACTGAAAGTAAGCCTTAACGTCGCATACAAATCGGATGGTGTTGAAACGGTATTAACTTTTCTAACAAAAGGTTAAATATTGGTCGGCGTTGGATTTCGTTTCCGCGTTGTGTGCCTTACATTAATAACATTTAAGAATCTGAAATTACTGTTCTCAATAATCATTACTTTAAGGAGCTTAATGGATCTATACGCTTTGACCTTCGATTGTTAATACGGAATCCATTTGAGTATACAAGAACCCCCATTAAATTTATTGCAATAAATTTACATCCTTTTAAGAGTTTCCTGTATAAAAAGCAGGTTGCTGTATTGTGTAACAGAAATATGACTTCACAATTACAAGCTAGAAACTGAGCGTGAGGTAATATAATTATTAGTAAAAGTTTAAAAATGAGTTACTAAGAGGTCTACATACAAGTATAGCAACTGCTGAAAACATTGTTTCTTCAATATGACAACTGTGGTGGAATGTTATTTAAGTTGGTTTATAGACTCTAAGCAGTATGTACAAAAAGAAACGCAATCTTTATTTAAAATTATCGTCTCCAGACAATAACACACATCTAAGTGTAAAATGTTGGAACGTTAGAAATAAATTTATATTTTATGTAGTTGCTTGCGTTACTCTTGACTTTTTAAAGAACTGACCATGAATTTAATTCATAGTTTATAAATTCTATTTACTTCTGAATTCAAACCAATAACAGTTTGGGTTTGAGGAATAATAATAATAATATAGGGCAATCAATTTCATACTAAATATAAAGTTGAAAAGACATGCTAATGCGATATATGAAATTATCAAATATATATGTTTTTTAAATCCAACGTTAACATTACCATACAACTCTACCCATAAAAATATTTAACTACCGCTAAATACACACTCTGACAGATAAGCTACCATTTTCAATAGTCTTAGAGAGAAACTAACACGACAAAGTCAGCCGATGATATGCCCTTCGCCAAATCATCAATGAAAGTCAGATTCAAACCACAGGATCCAGCAGCGTTTCAACGTTAACAATTTCTTTAATTATGCATGAAAATATTTTGTTAGACAACTCAATTGTTGTAATCAAACTACTGTGGGAATAGAACCCACATTTTCTGGTCTAAGACAATATTCACTGCTGATGTTACATTAGAGAACTTTAAATAATAAATAACTACTATAAAAATGTTAATCCTTTATTTCTAAATTATGGAAATAGAATAATACGTGCTCACAAGTGCAAAACGGAACAACGTCATCCCTAATAACGCACAGCATTGACCAGTAGCTATCTAGTTTTCTTAATAAGCTATGGGTTCTCCTATATCCTCCACAATCGCCAATCTCGTATTGGAAGAAATTGAAATCAAAATTCTAAATCAAAACAGTAGTTATTCTCTTTATCTGAGATACGTAGACGATATCATAATGGCTACTGATTCAGTTAACGGTCAAAAATTCATTAGCCGTTTAACAATATACACCCACGATTAAAATTTACCCTTGAAGATGAAAACAATAACGCCTCCATACACTATCTTAACCTAACATTATTCATAAAAGCTAATGGAAATATATTAACTACCTGCTTTCGTAAAAACATAAAAACTAATAGATACTTAAATTTTAATTCTAATAATACAATTAAATACAAAAAAGTGTAAGTAACAATTTCGTCGACAGGGTCCAATTGACTTTTTTAAAAAATAAATTAAAATTCGAATCAATAAAATTAAAAATTGCAATAAAATTATTCATTCAATAGATTTACAACCAAATTGCTTAGGCAAGGAATTTAATATATCTAACACGTCTAATAAAAAAATATATATATTCATTCATTATATCCCAAAGCTGTCAGAAAAAAATTAAAAGGAACTTACTAAATACAACCTCATAACAGTTTTTGAAAACCATAATACCTTAAGTAGAAAGTTTTTCACGAATTTAAAAGATAAGACCGAAATGAATATGGAATCAAAACTTGTATATCACATTAATTGTAACAATTATAACTCCATTTACATAGGACAAACAAAACAATTATTAAGGAACAGAATTAATCAGTACTAACACTCAACAAAAATAAATAGTATTTCACCTTCTAATAAAAAAACTGCTTTTACTGACCACGCCAATGAATCTCTACATAAATTTAATTTCAACACACCCAGGATGAAAATGAAATGCGAAAAGTACATCTTAGGAATCCTGACTAATAGATCCAAGAGGAAGATACTGTTATGATACGACTACATTATGGTCGTGGATTAAATTAAAATTTGTTAAAGAAATTGAGATGTTATTACAACCCATATAAGGCAAATTAGTATTTGGAAGATAGCTACTGGAAGGTTACAGGTGGTAAGAAAATAAATAAAATATTTAAAGTACGGTTTAAGAATCAATCACAACTGTAAAATTCTAATAAGGGTAGAATTAAATAGGCTAATATCAAATAAGAATAAATAGAAGGCGGTCATACAACATCATGACAGTCGTTAGTGGGGTTGGAAGTCCTCATAACTGCACAGCTACGCCTATAATTGGCCTAACGGCTGTTGGCTGAGTGCGAATTAAATAAATAAATAAATCAATAATAATATGGGGTATTGAACGAAATTGTTTTTAGAGAGTAAAAATACCAATTGAAAACATGTATTAAATAATTTGGTATCATTAAAAAAATATGGAAGATAACCTTGTTTATTTCTATTTATGATTGGGATAAATAAGGGATATTAACAAAATGGGCGTGGTGTTATAAAAATAAAATTAAAAAAAAAGTATAAGAAGAAGAATGAACTGAAGAAGATTACTGCTAAATAGTCGACGAAACTAATGGATAGAAGAATTGTAACATACAATTAAAATACTAAAGAGGCATACTGGGTCAACTTTATTTTGAATTACATTTGACATCCGACGGGAGTAAAATGGGATTACGCAAGGATATGTGTTCTTGAGTGGATCTTCCAAAGGGATAGGTGAAGGAGCGTACCAGGTAGCAGTGGACTGTGGCAGCTGGAGGTCCAGGTTTGCTGATAGCTGACGAGAGTTCGAGATTTGTTGCTGCTGGGTAGTAGGAGCGAGTTTTCTGTTAGAGAGAGGTGCATTGCAGTAGGAAGACTGAAGGGGTAGATATCACATAGGTTGCTGTCTTGGAGCTTGTGTAAGAACGATATAAAGTGGGTAATTTCTTCGAGCATACTAACTAGAAAGTAAATAAAGACGTTAATAAGGTGAAATTGATTATCAAATAAAAATTTACTGTTTTTAAATATTATATTGTACCATTCTAAGGAATAGGCATTTGTCATTTAAATTTGAAAATTATTTTTGACGTTTAGTTGACATTCACATGTGACTTACGATTTGAATGAGGCTTTAAAATATTGGAAGATACATTTTTCAGTATCAAGTAACTATATAGCAGATCCCACCTCTGTAAGAGTTTCAGGCGCTATCATAAAAAGAAATAATTGACATTATTATTCAAGGAGGGCAATAAATAATTTAAAATATCTAATTAACATCATTCTTTAAAAGTTTGCATATTTAAAAGCACAACAAAAGAGTAGCCAGTGCAATACTTACTACACCCAGTTCAGACTCGTAATTACAATTACCTAACGACAGCTAAACCGACTGATCTGCTGATATGTATAGGATATAGAATTTATTGGATTTCTCAGTCACGCATGAAATCACACAGGCACATGTTCGAGTAGAATCTTGTCAAGATCTGTTCTCTGAACACACACCATAAATTATCACAATCAGTACTGCAGTTACCAGCAAGGCAAACACTGTAAAACTGTGTTATAAACAAACTGGGGACAGTTTTAAACATATCTGCTCTCAGTATATAGAACAAAGGACGGTCATGACCTTTATGAAGTAACTCAGTATTTAACGAAACTAATACAAGATGCAGCCTGACTAACCTACCTTGAAATGTACGAGAACTCGTAATTGAAAAATGCAGAGTAAGAGACAGGTGGCAAACAGCTACTAAAAGTAGGCAAGATAAAACCATCTGCAACAAACTCACTCACGAGTTACAAAGGCCATGATAGGAAACACGAAATTAAACTTTCAGGCAGTACGTATATGACAAGGCTATTTAAAGGTGACATCGATATGGAAGCAACACAAAAGTTTGAAACTTGAATATTGTCCCCGAACGCCTCGAATAGTTTTCACAACTCCTCCGCCTCAAGCAGATGAAGATAATGAAGTTGAAGCCTTCATCAATATACGGTGACAGCTATCGTTGCCTGTGAACGCTTTCTCACCAACTGAAATGACATGAGAAATAAATCTACGATTCGATACTGAGAGATAAATTACTAAACCAATTAGTCTACTGCCCCTTATGTCAAAGATAGTCGAAAAATTAATACCCAAAAAATTGAAGAACCAGTAGGCTTTTGTTAACACCAATCAACTCTACAACATGCACATCAAATCATCACTAAAACAACAGAGCGGGTGAAAGCAAGAAGTATATATGTAGAGCTGTGTTTCTAGATATAAAACAAGCATTTGACAAGTCTGGCACAGAGCTGTATTATATAAACTCAAACATAACATGCCATACTTTATCTACTGCTAACATCTTATTTAACTAAACGAGCTTGTCAAGCAATAATGAACAACTTATCGTCAACCTACCAGAATATCGACTCTGGAACGCTCTTATGCCTAATATACACATCCGACACCCTAGTTACTCAAAATATCATTGCGACGTTTTTGCTGATACTTTCGTACAGCCCAATAGATTAAAAGGGGTAGGTGGTAGTAAAGTAATAGCTGTTAACATATCGAGGAATGTTATGACTATAATAACTGCCGCAGATGTCGTTTTGAAATCCCAGCTCGTAGAGCGAGGATTTTATGATATCTATGGCTGTTATGGTTCATAACATCCGTGGTGTTTTCAATAGTTTATCGGTTGCAGTATGGTAATGTTTGCCATGTACGGTAAATAAATATTACCGTGCAGATACAGTTATGAATTAGTTACCAGCCTACTTTTGCATATAAACAAAGGCTTAATATCCTGAAACCGGTAATAGATATTAACGATACAAGTTTGATTATGAGCATCTTAACGAAACGAGTTTGATTGCCAAAAACGAGGCGGTGAGCCGAGTTTTGCGGCAATCACACGAGTCTCGTTAAGTGCCATAAGCAAACGTGTATTGTTCAATATTTTATCTTCATCAATAAATTCTGGTTCAATGTATTTCTTTATACAAAAAGAGTGCGGTAATATTCATTACCGCACTGAGTGCGGTAATATTTATCCATTACCGCACTGAGTGCGGTAATATCCATTACCGCACTGAGTGCGGTAATGAAGCTCTTAACGATACTAAAATTAATTTTGTTAAGAGTCTATAACAACACTGATGAAGATAAATTATATTTACATTATTGTTTGAATAAGATGTGATGAATAAAAGCACATTCTGTCCCGAATTCTCAAATGCGCTGTTAGAATTCCTCTGACTTTCTTCCTGTAGGAATCGACGTACTAATATTCATATTGATTTAAAGAAAGGAGCAATATTTCGATTGACCATTCCTTTGAAAGCAAGTTGTTAGTGTAATTTGAGTTACTTTTACAAAATAATTCAACGCTTCTTAGGTAGTTCCTTTTAGGGCGCCTTTCCCATTACAAAGAAAAACTCGACAACTTAATCTAGCTCAAATGCATAACTGTTTTAGTGTTTGTGTGTTTGTTTTGCCATAACACTCTGACAAAATAGGTGCACTTAAAAAATTCACCCTTTTATTCATAGTTGTGTTCTAATAAGTGAAAACCAACGTTCTTAAAAATTTTTGTAAGTTGTAGAATTACGTCTACACTGTGAGTCCAAAGGGGGATATTCTTAAAATTTTAAAAGTCAAATTCAAGCAGTCATTGTTCATGGCACTCCCCTCTACCACTGTACAAAAATTTGCGACTACACGAATTATTTCCCCTATTCGACCTTTTTTGGTCTTTGTTGACTGGACTAATACAACAAAAGCCCATTCAGAAGCTAGTTTGAGTGCCACCCTTATTTTGCTGACTTATAATATCGAGCAATGAAACATCTCAGTTGGCTACAAAAATCTTCAGTATCATCTTAACCCTACAAAATTAGTTTTAAAAAACGACGATAGCAATAAACTAGGATAAATTCCTTCGAACAACTCTTAATGCGAACGTTTCAATTGTCCATTTACAACAATATAATAGAAGTAAAATATCTGAATTACTTCTCGACTAAAAAATTACATATTGGCCTCATATCAAAATTGAATGAAACCAGCTAAATCTTAAACTTGTTTAACAGATTCAGAGAACGGTCACAAGCGTTTTTCACGAATAACATTCTCATATACAAAGCTATACCAAAACTTGTATTTTATTATGTGGTACAACTATGGGGTTGTGCGACGGAATGAAATACTATAATATTGCAGACGCCCCAATTAAAACCTCTGACGGATGATGGCAGATGTACCATGGTACATCAACAACCAACTCTTCACAATGACTTGGGAATACACTACATAACCAATGAATTTCATAATTACGTATTATAACAGTAAATTCAAAATGCCCTCCTGCTATAATTTCACAATCAATCAGGCGTCGAAAGAATATTAATAGTGAATATGAGCACATGACTTACTGGATTGTGCCAATCAGGACTCCCCTGAATATTCATCTTCTTCCTGCCATATATAACATTATAAAATTTACTTACTGTTAATAATTGCTAAATTGTAAATGAACTCTTAAGGGGAAAACTAATAAATACTTAAAACCTGTTTGAAATTCTTCAATGACAAAACTAATTTTCAACATTTTACTTTTTTAGATCAAGCTATTTTTTAAATAATGCAGATAACAACGAACATGCCGTTAAGTAAACCAGCACCAGCACAGCTAGCAGACATACATTTAAATGAAAAACGAAATCTGGAGATTCATAGCGAATATTGGTTTTTAAACAGTGCTAGTGAAGTAATAAGCAAAAATTATTAGAAATTTATATAACGAGTAGGTTTCTTGCTTGAGTTCAAACTGAGGAAAAATATTCTAAAAAGATAAATAAATGACATATTTTAAGCTGAAAATGTTATACTCTGTTTTAAATAGATGTAATCATAATATATAACCGAACTAGCTGCAAATCAAATTAAATGCTTCTTTAATTATCCATTGTACATCGTAAATATTAAAAACATATGTCACTTTTCAGGAACACTTTTCTGTAGAATTTAAAAACTTTAGTCTATTTGCATACATTTCATCACACATGTTCAAAGGTTTAAAAACCCTCAAAAAATTATATTTCATTTTCTTTGTCGTTTTTTATAGTTTCATCTAACAGTATTGTAAAAATCTTGCCACTTTAAGTTGGTCTATAATTACTATATTACGATATGTAGTACTACAACACTTTTTAGGGTTCCCAATTACTTTGTAAATCCGTGAAATATAACTAAACAAGTTATTTATTACAGCTACTATCGAAATTCCGGATTTCCAAGAGTGCTGACAACATACATTCTGAATTACGAGCATTTCTTTTAGTATACGAGTACAACTAACATTTAGTAACGACAATCTTCAATATCTTCTATTTCCTCAAGGACTTGCCTCTTGCGCGCAATTCCGAGGTGCTCCACTTGGGTCTGATCACTGCCTTCAACTTGTCTTAGGAGAGACCCTCTGTCATCTTTGCTTGAACGACTCTTGCTCTTGCTCTTGCTTTTTCGATCCCGATGCTATTGGGACCAATTCTAATAGTTATTTACGTATAAAAAGCCGGAACAGTAAGATTACGCCCGCAGCCAAAATTTGAGGTCGAACGGGGGAGAGCATTTATTTCGCTAAGGGCGTAACCTACTTCCGGGTTGCGATTCGTACGTTTTACGCACAACTGCAGGGAACAAACACTTAGAATAAATTTAGGTTGTTTTAATGCCAAAAATTGCTACCACGATAAAGTTGTACTTGCGGTAGTATTAACTAAGACGTAAACTTTATTTTCGGCCCTGTTGTGTGTAAAAAATTGTACGCTTCCCTACTACACTAACATCATAATCGTTAAGTTGTAAAAAGGGAACGTTTCCCCGATTTCGACGGGCAACGGGAGCCACCTACTCGGCTTAGGAGCAAAGAGGGCTCATAGGACCACAACTTTGTGGATTTAAACAGACCATTGGCCTAATATAAGAGAAAGAAAAAAAATGTATAACAAAAACAAAATCTGCCTCTAACAGGGTAATAAGTATACTTAGTAATAAAAAATAACTGAAAGATATAGTCACCAGATCATCCAAGTTTATGCACCAACTATTAGTACCGTAGAGGGTAGACAACGAACGATGAAACAATTTTATGAATGCTTTAAACTTTATACACTTTTATAAAAACAGCCAAGACGGCTGAAAAAACAAGATTTTTAGTAAATATAGGAAATTTTAACGCAATGATTAGATGGAAAGTAATGGGAGATACGAAAAACAGAAACACACGGATTAAGCTTAAGAAATTACAGAGGCGAAACTATGCTAAACTACTTAAAATGTGAAAATATATATTATTATGTTGATTAAAAATATTTTCAAACCTGCCGATTAAAAAAAAAGTGGAAATGGAAAAGTCACTGAGACCCTGTTAAAAATTAAATCGGCTATATTCTTTCAAATAACAAAATTACATTTCGAGATGTGTCTGTTTTAGACAGAAATACTGGAAGCAACTACAGAATGATGCAGACTAAAAGAGAAATAAATACGAAACGGAAAGGAACAAGTTAATATAGAAGGAAAGATATCCAGCAGCGAAACTGTTAGAACAGAAACAAGAGTAATATTAGAAAGAACTCTTAAATGAGCTAACACAATAGAGTCAATAAAAAAATTGGAATTAAACAAATTGGCCGACAATATCACCAAGGATATTTAAAACATATAAGAAAGACACAGCAAAATTAGCGAGAACACCAATAGTCTAACAGAAAATAGACAAAATTTAATAAAAGAAACATGCGAATACAAATCACTAAACAAATTAATGCGAAAAAAGATTAGAAAGGATATATGGGCCTACAATTATAGACAACAATACTAATATTAAACTCCTCAAATAATAAATATCAATGGGACGTTACCAATAAACTAAAAAACGAAGAAGCAGAGATTGAGTGGGATAAGAACGAACTTCATCTAACAACTAAAAATTTCTATCGGAAACTACGAGTATACTTCTCTTTAGTATACATACTAAATGCCGGTTCCGAAAAAGAGCTTCAAATAAGCTAAGAAGAAGTTAGACTAAGACTACGACAGATGAAAAATAAAAAGTTTCCCTGAGAAGATCAGATAACGGCTGCAATGTTAAAAGTAGGTGAAATAATAGTGGTAACGAAGAAAGTATTTTAAACAAATGCCTTAAAGAAGGTAAAATACCAACGCCCTGGTAAAAGGCAGAACTTATTTTGTTATTTAAAAAGGGCAACAAAATAGGAACATGGAAAACTATCGACCGCCAGCTTACTATAGCAGCTAGACAAGATTCTGACTAGAATTATAGTGAATAGATTATCTAATGCATTGGTCTTCTACCAGCTTTTTCAACAGGTTGAAGTGGGTACAGTACAGTATATCACCTGCAAACAACCCAAGCTCTGGTAGAAAAATGCACACGAGCCGGCTATTGTAAATGCCGTGGATCCAGCAGGAATTGACTGGGAACACTTAAACATTATGATATTCTTATTGCCGACAAAATTAGTGTTGAACGAGAAGTCAGATAGAGGGACCCAATATTTTCCAAAATGTTTACTCTAGCTCTAGAAGACTTGTCTAAGAACTTGCTATGAGCTACAAAAAGTGTGAATATTAATTGATTATTCATAAGTCATTTACGTTTCACAGATAACATTAAAGAACTCCGAGATAACTATTATGCTCCAAAAGCTCAACCAGGTATCAAAGAAATTTGTCTGAATGTGAATCTAGCAAGACCAAAGATAATCAGCCAAGTCAATGTTAAAATCACTGCAAACAATTTCGAAATCGAGTTTGTATAACTGTATGTATACTTAAGTAAGTCGGGCTCGGTAGCTCGGTGGTTAAGTATTCTGACTACTGCTCTAAGAGTCTCGAGTTCGATTCTTCAATCATTCAAAAGTGATGTAAAGCCGTGAGTCCCTTACTAAGGTTGGAACTCCTTAGTCTCAGCAAAGTTCTAAATAGGGCTTTGATCATATTGCCATAGCAGTTGGTGTCTAAGGTACCCAGTACTATGCATACCTAGACCTTGTCCATTACAAACAAATAAACAATACTTAGGTAATGTGACATCCAGAATGTCGAGATGAAAAGGGGATTCGTTTGGACACGGATTGCTTTTGAGAAATTGGATTGCTTTTTAAAGAACGATTATATACCCATAAATTTAAAACGAAAGACATTATGAAGCATACATTCTGCCTGTAGCAATGATTGGCCTCTAAACCATCAATTTAACACTGAAAAGCGCAAACCGTCCAAAGTTGACTCAAAGAGGAATAGCAAGATTCATGGTCAGTCTAAGTATAAAAGATGGTGTCACAAATAGGATAGACGAAGAAAAACTGGAGTAGCAGACGTTATAAATTGCATATTGGTTTTGAAGTGGAAGTGGTCAGGTGATAATGCCAAACAGGATCCCACAGGATGAACCAATAAACTAATACATTGAAGACCAGGAAGTTCACAAAAGGGGTGAATTGATGACTTGAGAAAACAGCTGAAAAATCATGGTTTCGTATTGCCCAAAACAGGCAAACATGGATAACTATAGGAGAGATCTACATCCAGGAGTGGATGGATACACGTTGGCTAAGAGAGCAGGAAGAACATTATAGTAATCAAAGTATACCGATAAATATAAACTTTTAATTATTTCATGTTCTTACTATCCATTTTAACAACTAAATACGCATCGTAAAGCGAATGTGACCAATAAAATTTCTTCAAACAGAATTGTCATATTCAATCAGAAGTTGACATACGATTTTTGATTACGATAATATATATTCTTCTGAATAATGCACAAGCCTTACAAGTTCCATAGTTGTAAAAATAAAGACGGCATGAATAAAAGTTGTAGCAAAACAAATAAGAAATAACAAAACGTCTTATACAAACAAACCTATTGCATTAACAGATTTATCAAATTCTTGAACTAAATATGTATATATCGCTGAAGACTAAATAATGTTATGAGAAAACATAGGGGCATATAACTAACACATTAATATATGTAACTAACAATTGCTGACTTTTGTGGTTCCTATTTAGTTCAGTCGTTGAAGGTAAAAAGATGCTATTACCTCAGAATTCATTGAACCTTCATCGATTTTTATGAAAATTTGGAATTAAGCACATCTTATCCTTAACTTCAAAAGTGACATATGTACGACTTGCGCTTTTTCTCTTTAAGGGGTGAAACTACCCCTTCATGAAAAAAATAGAAAGAAATGCAGGTTTAACCATTTTATGGATTAACATCTTATTCAATTATGTAGAATGAAGCTTCTTTCGTGTTTTCGAACATGATTTACAATCTATTCAGAATTTTAAACCTTTAAAAATCACCCCCTATGCCTAAATCAATTAAAATATATATATTATATGTACATGTCCCCGTGGATTGAGTTCACAGAAGGTGTAAATGGCAATTTGTTTTGAGTTAGATGCTAATATTCTCGGAATCACTCCTGCTTGTTATCAAACTAAGATTTTGAGAACATCGATCAAATTAATTAATATGCAGGGTGTTTTTAGAATTGAGCTTTAAAAAATTGTCAAAGTAAACTACCATTATTAGAAGAGATAACAAAAAAAAGTATTAAGGAAAGTTGTTTAGAATTAATAGTAATGTCAGACTCTCAATTTTCAGTCTAATCGACCTGCTTTGATTTAAACTTTTTTTTAATTTTGTATACCAACATACCTTTTATCGTGGCCGCAGGGGACACTCTATTGTTTTTTTTTTAAACATCTTAGTTCGTAAACCAGTAACAGTATCTCCTACAGTCACAATAAAAAGTATGTTGGTATAACAAAAAAAAAATTCAATGCAAAATATTCCGATTTCTCTGAAAATTTCCTTAATACTTTTTTTGTTATCTCTTCAAATAATAGTAGTCTACTCTTGACAATTTTTTAAAACTCAATTCTAAAAATACCCCGTATATTAATTAATTTGAATAATTGTTTTTCAAAATCGTAGTTTGAGAACAAGCAGGAGTGATTCCGAGAATATTAGCATCTAACTCAAAAAAAATTGCCATTTACACCTTATGTGAACTCAATCCGCGGACACACTTTATATATATACAGGGTAATTCAAAAATAGCGCATTTTCTCTGGAGGGGTTGTTGGGGACTACTAGAGGAGTACGGAAAAAATCACAAACAAAATCTTTCCAATCATTCTTCTGAAATATTAACAGCTGAACATGCATTTTGAAATAAGCTATTTAAAAATATTTTTTTAAAATAAACGTTCGAATCGAAGATTATTATTGTTATTAAACATCCCAATTAAAAAAACTGACGGTTTCATCAAACTTACCTAAAATTTTAGTTTTCAAAACTACGTACCAATGCAAACTTCTAACATTTATATCTCCGTTATTTTTTTCCTACAGAAATAAAAAAAACTAAAATGTTCGTTAAGAAAAAGCCCACATTTTTGTACTAAATCATTTTTTACGTTTGTTTTTAGTTTTAGTTATTTTAAAAATAAGGTATTTTTTAAGAAATTTTTAAAAAATACGTTTTTTATTTTCATCATATTGTTTTCGAAAAATAGGCATTCTAACCCGGCCAAACTTTTGGAGTACATGAATAATACTAAAATAAAGTAATTTGTAAAGCGATAACGGTCAATATCAATTCTGGTAGAATGGGTGGGGTTTTATCGCAAATTTTTTTTTCAAAGTTTGAGTAGCTCACCGTTTTTGCATCGTAACTCGCTTATTTATAATGCAATCGACCTTTAAAGGTCTTTCCAATCACTACAAAAAATGTTCTATACGTTTTTCCCGAAAAATGCATCGGTTTTTCGTTAATTACCGTTGATTACTTAGAACCAAGTTGTTGCAAAAAGAAAATCTTTTTCAACGAGCCATAACTCCCTTTACCTTGGACCTAGAGCAATCATAAAAAACCAATCTCTTTGCTGTTTTATAAACTTAATTTTTGGTTATTACAGCTTATTTGACAGAACGCGAAGTTTTCGACTTATTCGCAAAAAAATGTCCAAACACATGCATCTTTATCACGAAAAATCTATGTCTTCAATCGCGAACAGCACGAAAAATATCCATTTCCGGGGTTATTTTGAGTGAGCACATTTCCATCCCCGAGAAGGGGTGGCATCCACTCTCAGGGTAAACGCGCACATCGGCGCTATGTCACTTTTGCTCCTTGAGTCCTAACTACTCACCAAATTTCACGTCAATCGGTCAAGGTTCAAAGAATTCGGAGCGGAAAACCGTCAACGACTGGACTAACTGTGTTAGTATTTTTCATGACGTCTTTTCAAGAACATAAAATATTGTGTTTAGGTTTACGTAAACGTTAGAAATTCCCGACGAAATGATTTGCTGAAATATAAATTTGCAGGTTTGTAAAATTGAAGTTAGTTCTATTGCATTAAAAAGCAATATTATTTTTTTTTGTATGCCAAATGTAGTTGTTTTTTCCATCTGTGTGTTATTTATTGGCATGAGTAAGAAATGTTACTTTACGGATATCGATTACTGCCATTTGGTTATCAAACAGAGAAGAGAATAGATAATTAAACACTAGGGAAAGAAAAAAAGTAATAGAAGAAACTTCCAGTATATTAGTAAGAATGCAAATGGAACTATCTGGGTATGTTGCCATATCGTAAATATCAAGTTAATTTAGCATTATTACGATAATTTATGGTTACAGAGTAAATTCTAGACGAGTCAATACAACTTTCAAATGTGATGTATAACGGGTTACAAAAAAGTCGTAAAATTACACACAATCTAGGCTGAAATCGAAATAACTTTAGTGACGGTCTTTGGCACTCGCTTTATCAACCAGTTAGACAAATTACGAAAGTAACAGTTTTGAAAAAAAAATGAGTAGATATGAATTAACGTTTAAATGAAAAAAAGTATGTTTAAATATTCAGAGTAAAATGTAAGTAATATCAGGCAATTTAAAATGGTGGTAGTTATATGATATTGAATATCGTAAAAACTTGCAAAACAAATATAGATCTTAGGAGACGTAGGCACAGGGTAGAGAAAATCATTATCCTCATTGGTTCTATAATTAAATATCTTTAGTAAAAGGAAGCTGTTTTTATAAATGGAAATGTAAAGATACAGTTTGAAATACGAGTAGTAAAAGAAAAATACAATTTCTTTTAATTCTGGCATCGTTCTAAGGGTCTGCTGTTACTTTTGTCTTCCCTCAATTTCTGCTAAGTATACCCTGGGCTTCCACTGACTAAATGTAAAATTGATATTTTAATTGAGATCTTTATTAAAGTCTAGAAAGCTCTATGAAGCTTCAAGATTTGTGAAAAGGTGCTACACCAGGAAATATTTTTACATTCTGCTGGTAGCATATGTAATCTAAAGCAACGCGTCTTCTTAACAGTATTAGGTTCCCATAAGCTGGACATTATTTAAATGTTTATTTCATCATACATATTTCTAAAAACGTATTATTGTGCAACACAGAAATATTATTTGAAATTGCTGTATCACTTTTAAATACCATACAATAGTAATTGTAATGTAATATATCTAGATTAGATAGTATATGTCACGGAAAATAATTGGTTGTTCAGTGTTTTCAGATATTGTTACCTACTTGAATGAATAGTGCATACTCGGTTAAATAATTGTAAATATAAACGTTTTAGTACAGTTCATATGTATTATGCAATTCTTTATGAGGAATCGCTAATACGGAGTAAGTAGATATATCTGCCAATAACTAATTTAGATAAAGTTATAAAATCACAAATCGTTGAAGATTTTATTTGAAATATCCACTCATTTACTTTTATTTCATTTTTGGAAAGCTTGTGCATTGAATATAAGGCTCTCCGTTGTATCATATAATATACTTAACCGTAATAAACGTAACATTAACATTGAACATGTGAAGCCTCGCGAATATCTAACGAACGTAACTGCATATATCTGGAAAGTAAAAATATGGTCGATAAATTGCTACAAAATCGAAAATACATTACAAGTAGAAAATCATGAGGTTGATATGCGAAGGCTAATCACTCCAGCAAAAAAGCTTATAATTTCGAATGTTTTACCCCATATACCCAGCGACAAAATCTCTGAAGTACTAAAGGAGGATTTACACCTACAAATTTTCTCTTCCGGTATACTTCATTAAAGCCGGATTAGATCAAACAGTCTATGCACACCTAATCAGTTTTCGGAAGTTTGTTTACGTAGATACTGAGAACTCACAAGATCTTCCCAATTCAACATTAATTAAATTTCATGGCGACGAATACCGCATTTTCCTGCAATTTCACGAAGTAAAATGTCACCAGTGTGGCAATACAGGACAATTGCAATTGCAAAAACCTTCATGTTGAAATACTTCATGATCAAAATAACAAGAGATTTCTACCAGCAACATCCAACGAGCCTTCCCCTAAAATAATAGATACATTCAAGGACAATCCCGAAATTTTCAAAATCCCCCAACCAGCCAACGAAAACATTGTAAAATACGACAAAAACCAAAAAGCAAAACAATTAAAACTGTTGTAGAGGACACCCAAACATCATTAAATGAAATGCTAGAACCCATAAAACTGCTACTGAACGAAAACCCCATTCTCCATCCGTTTAAGTATGAACAATTCAAAGACCTTTTTTAAAGAAGTAATAAAATCCCCAAAACCATTAGAAACCGCTAGAATATTTATGCCGAACAATGGATATCTGCTAGCTACACTGAAAGATTTCCATTCAATCTTGAACCACCGTAAAGTAAAATACAGAATCACCAGAGTCATCTCCAATATTAAAAAGGCTATTGATAATACCAATACATCCTCACAGGACTCACCATTTCACGACTCCTATTTGAAAAAATCTGTAAAGGGGTTTACACGGAACTTGCATAGCCCGAACTAGATCAATTTGCAAATTTAAAAAAAATGTATTCACTGGGGTTTGAACTCCAGCCGCATCTGCGTAGCGATCGTGACCGCATCAATGAGTCGTACTGCGCCATCCAGCCTTATTGACATGAATACGACGCGCGCCTCTATTTAACGGAACGGTCTTATTGTTGAAACGTTTTGACTCTTTTGTGACATTATCCTGCATCTGTTGAGTCTTATTTTCGGCAAGTGTAAAGCCTAATCTCTGTGAAAATTATTACTTAAATCAATTTCAAAGTTAACGCAAAAATAAACAAAACTTAATTTTATAAGGTGCTTACCCTGTACATATTTGTCTGAAATTTTTTCGGTTTTATGCCAGGTAAACATATAATCTGCATGCAAAATATCGTCATCCTCCAACAAATAGTTGTTGAGTTATACTGCCAATAGACAGACAGACAGACAGACCGACGGAATTGAGAAAACCTGTTTTTTGTCATCTAGAGACCCTGAAACGTAAAGATCTGAAGAAATCTCGGAAGATGATTTTTTTGCAATTACAATACTTCCTTCGTCTTTTAGACGAGGGAAGTAATAAAAAATTAAAATAATACAATTTAATTGCAACGGATTTGTTAAACGACTTAACTACATACGACTACTAATTCAACAAAAAAAAAACCTCTTATGTTTACAAGAAACACATTTAAAGGAAAATAAATTATTATCCTTCAAAAACTTGGCAGCGGAGGCGTTAGGACTGTTATTTCACATCCCATTTTTTTCACAACTCATATCCATCAACAGCAATCTAGAAGTTATTGCAGTTCAAATCTATATTCCTAGCAAAATCACTTTATGTAATATTTACATTCCACCAAATCACACATTAGAATATGTAGAAGTGCAAAATATAATCAACCGGCTTCCCGTGCCTTATCTAATCTTAGGAGACTTTAATTCTCACAAGCAGTTATGGGGCAGCAAAAGCACTAGCCAAAAAGGAAAAATAGTAGAAAAATTAATAGACATAAATCACCTAGTATTACTCAACAATGGAAAGACAACATATCTGTGTCCTCGTACAAATGATCTCTCAGTCATCTTCGAATCGCAGCTCATATCAATTGGTCACCCCTCGATAGTCTCTTTGGTAGCGATCATATACCTATTCTAATTACCACAAATTCAGAATACAAAGAAGTCCCAACTAAACCGAGGTGGAATATTAAAAACTTCCAGTGCAATAAATTTACTGAACGTGTTTCACAATACGCATTATTTATCAAAACACAAAATGTGAACGATAGATATAAAACCACAGTTGAAATCATGACAGCTGCCTCTGCAATCAATCCCCTTTAAAAAACACCACCCAAAAATGACTCTTACTCATGGGTTGGGTCTCTACATTATGCCAATTTCTTATTTGAATCTGTAAACTTTACTTTATAATATACTGGCCAATTACATAAATTGATATGATTTCACTGAATATGCCTATTTAACTAATTGAATAAATTTGTAGACGATATTTGAAGTTATGGCAATTTTCTTCTCAATGTCAACTTATAGTAATCTAACCTCAACGTATGTGGTGCAGTACACATTTGGTAGGCTTATTTTTAACAATTATATCTGCTATAACTTATTGATGCGTCGCGTAGGTGATTTAACGTAAGTAAATAAAGCCACTATAAACAAAACACAAGCGAGGAACGCCACGAAATATTTCACTGAATTTTAGGAAAAAGTACTTCTAACTATTAGGTATATGTTAAAATTTTTTGACTATTTTAATTAAATGTGGAATGTGTTTCCTCTTGCATCCAGCATTATGAACGCTATTATTTTAATTACGTTGTTTACAAATATCGTAAAGTTTACATATAAATTTACCACTCAATTATGTCATAACTAATATAATAATTTAATATAAAAGGTCGTAATGATTAATTTAGTTATCAACATTATTTTCAAACAATTAAATATTTAACAACGTAACTATAATAATGTCTTTATAATCCATTAATTACTTTATCTCTTCAAAATGTTATCATAATTTTTATAACTGATGAAGCCAATATTATTGGCGAAACGTTTTACTATTAAATTGATTACGACTTTTTGATTTATATTATTCCCCAAATATAAATCATGCTAAATTTTACATAATAATTGACTTAAAATCTCCAAAATTTCCAAGTACTTCTAACCTTAGGATGCTGCCCTGCAAACGGATTTTTAGGCTTGCGTCGAGCGACCAGCAACTCCCTCGATGATACTAAGAATACTAAATATATACGCTGAAGAGGTCATAGACGAATACCAGGTAAGGTTGTGCAATAACCGAGCAACGACAGACCGAATATTTGCTCTTAAAGAGATCCAGGTAACCTGCTAAGAGTATGAAGTACAGCTGCACACTCTCTTCATGATGCGACAAACGCAAAAACTATCGACAACAGAAGGTAACATGCCCTGCTAGCCAATGATGGGAGAAAATAAGTTATTTGGAGAGTCCAAAAATTCTGCTATCTAGGAGTCACAATTGAAGAAAAGGGCAAGAAGAACAGGCAGTACAGGTCAGGATAGCAAAAGGCAACAGAAAATATGAAAGCTTGAAAGCACTGATAAAGTCCAAATATATGTCCACAAAGGCAAAACAAAGAATCTATACAACGGTTATAGGTCGAACACCCACCTATGCTTGTAAAATTTGGACGCTAAATCGAGTAAAGGGAGAAAAATTGAAAAGGTGGGAAAGAAAAATGTTACAAGCTATATATCGATGAGAACTGAGGAAAGATAGTTGACAAGAACGAATAATGAGCTGGCAGAACCTTACAAAAGTCCAAATACAATAGCAATCGTAAAAGTGCAGAGAGTAAGGCGGCTGGGACATGTAGAGAGTGGATGGAAGAAGAATAGCCAAAAGGGTAGGCCAAGAGAAAAATGGATGAATGAAGCAGAAGAAGACTTAGGCATCATAAAGTTAAAGGAATGGAAAAAAAAAGCATAAAATAAGAACGAGTGGAGATGCACAGCCCAGACCGTATTACAGAGAGATTGGTGAAGATGGTTTCGAATAGGGAAACCACCTAGGCGATATTATAATTAGTAATATGTAAAATATGATAAATGTAAATATTATGCCCTAGGCCTTCATGGCATGTAAAGCTATTAAATAATAATTGCTTAAATAATATTAGTTAATTAAATGAGTCTTACTCATGGGTTGGGCCTCTACATCCTACCAATTTGTTATTTGAATATGTAAACCTTACATTATAATATGCTGGCTAATTACATAAATTGTTATGATTTCATTGAATGTACTCATTTCTACGCTGCCTACTTAACTAATGAAATAACATTATACAGGAAATTTGAAATTAAAGGAATTTTCTTAATGTCAACTTATAGTAACCTAAGCTCAACATATGTGGTGCAGTAAAAATTTGGTGGGATTACTTTTAACAATGCTATAACTTATTGATGCGTCGCCCAGGTGATTTAATGTAAGTAAACGCCGTCATCTTAAACAAAACACACGTGACGGGCCCCTCAGAAAACTTCACTCAATTTTAATTAGCAATACTTCTACCCTTGGGATTCCGCTCTGCGAACGGATTTTAGACCTGTATTGTCCCACCAGTAACTCCGTCTATGTCTGGTCCAACCTTTCTTACGGTTATCCTGCCCTGCAAACCTCCTGCCAAAACGACGCCTGGTTGATGATCTCTGCTCCTGGGCTCCTATATGATCCCGATCTCTGCTTTTGGCTTACACCTGAGGCTCTGCTGCGGTGCAGGAAAGTTGATGCCCTCTTCTATGGCCTTCGCTTCTTATATTGAGCCTCCAACTAATTACCTTAAAAATCACCCAATAACAGATGCTCACACCTAGACACTTGAACCTCGGTAGGCGAGCGGCGATTGCCGTTGCAGCCGAGGTCACATTGAAAATCATGGAGCGCTCGAGCCGGAGCGTTGAGAGTTCAACTCCCGGCACGGGCGGTCTAGATTTTCAATTAATTAAGGCTAGGTTTAAGTGACGCCCGCGCCCCCTGAAGTAATGCGTAAGCGGTTCCGGGGGGCAACGGTAGTCGGTAGGGAAATTTAAAAAAAAAAAAAAGACACTTGAAACACCTGCGGAGGGATTAGACATTATTGTAACACTCTGCAGCATATCCACAACACTGCACAAACTTGAAACACTTCTTTAATTTGTATAAATCGGTATTTATTTTACATTTTTGGTTGGGCTTTGTGGAAAGCCAAATACACATCAATTTTGTTGTGGCCCAACTTGATGTTACATTATTTCTTTTTTAAGTTAAGTTAAGCCAAAGATAATGCTATTCGATTACAGTTTCAAATTTAAATTATAACATTTTTCTGGAATATTTTAAGAAAATATTTAATAAGCTTGAATTATTTTAATTCCTATCATAGCTGTATTATTAGTTTAAATTGCATTCATTGCAATATATAAGGGGAGCACATTAAAAACAATTAAATTATGTTTTATTTTTGCTTTAATCAAGAACTAGTACTGAAATGAAAGTAAAAAATATGCACATAATTCAGGATTTTACCGTAGACAAAAAGGGAAAATTTTGGACCCACAATATAGGGCGAGTACCTTAAAAAATAAAACATTGTGTATTTTTGCTTTAACTGAGAAATATATAAAATACGTAGCTCAGGCTTTATGCTTGAAAATGGGACCCTACAGATTTAGGGTAAATGTTGTAAGCAAAAAAAGCAACGAATAAGTGCGTTTTGTTTAATGCAGAGATCTGAAAGGTCTTGATGCGTGGCCGCATAAGACGATCCGTCGGGCCGCTGCCGTGCGTAGAAATCACATTCGCAGACGATGAAGTTCAAATACCACCAGAAATGTTTTTCTTTATTTGAACATTGATCTAAGTCGCATTACCAAATGGAGCCTTACGCTATTTTTACCCCTAATTTGAATTTTAAAATTGTTTAGTGTTACAACGTCCACTTGCAAAGGAAGTTCTGAGTATAGCTATTTACGGATTTTTTACGTATGCTAACATTTATAATAGCGTACGGCTAAGATAAAACAGAACCGAGGATAAAGGAGAAGTGTAAAAACATAATGCCATAATCGCAATTACAATGGTATGCATGTATGTATGTATGTATAATCTGTAACCTCATTTACCTTGCGGTGTCGAGGCTGATGCTTTATGCGCTGGTGTTACGCCGCAAATTATTGAATTTGAGCATCATAACTTTTTATATAAAAGAAAGTAAATTAAGGCTTGTGCATCTTTTACAGTCTAGTATTTAACATTCCAACATCCCTTATTGTTTTTACTAAATAGGAAATTTGACAAAGATATTTTATTTAATAGATTTCACCTTTTTACTTTTTTGCAAACGAAAATTTGTATCTGGTTGCTTTTAAGATTAAGAACTAAGATTACATTATTTTTGTGCATTTTAATTCTCTTTCAGATAATGACCTAAAATTTTAGAAAATTTTACAGATAACGAATTTAGAGCTAAAAGCACTTTTGAAAGATAGGTAAAGTGCCTCTTACAGTCAAGTCTAGTTTATGATTTTGTTTATTACTGCACTACATAATAGTAATAGTAACATGTATACCAAAATTAAAATCGATGTCTCTACATTTGTGGAAATTAACAAACGAATAAAATATTTAAAAAATGAACTTTAAGGCCCTATAATTCCTTACTAAAGGTACATTAGGTTTAATCGATTTATTATTATGTAAGGAATCTATGAATAATTGGTGTCCCATTTTTATTGGGACAGGATTCCAGTTAGAGGGGTGCAATCATTTATATATACAATTAACTATTATTATTATTATTATTTCATTTCATTTTTTCAAATTAAAAATAATTATTTATTATACAAGACGATAAACTTAAATATTATCCACGAGTGAAAACTTTAACGTCGTGTAGAATACAAAATTTGATTCAATTCTTATAATTTCATTATATGCTGGTATATATATATGTAGGATATCTACAGCTGTCGCTGTCTTCCTTCTCTCAACCATTTTCTCCATTGATCTCTATCCTGCCACTCTCTTTCCTCCAGGTCTCTTCTCATTAATCAATACATATCTAAATTTCATTAATCAATAAATATCTAAAAAAACGTAAATTTTATATTGACAGCCGTGAAAAGTCATAGTGATAATTTGGAAAGTACCGCCTGTGATTCGTGTTATACGTTTGGCCTTACTAGAGCGTATTGTCAGTCTATTTGAAATTCGAGGTTAGTAGGTTAGGTTTTGTTTGCTATTTGACACAGACCGACGTAAAACTTAACCTAAAAATCTCGAACATGGCTTGAAAGTGCTACAATGTAAAAGTGAGTGACATAATAGTTATTTCCTATACAAGTGGGATAAGTGCATCATTAATATACGTGTGTGTAAGTTACAAACGAGTGCTTAGGACGAGTTATGTAAACACGTTTATTAATGATGCATTATCACACACTTGTATTGTACAAAATTTTATCTACAACTGGCCAAAGAAAATTGCATTGAAAAAATGTCGGATTTGTCATTTTCAAAAGTATTTTAGTAGGAAATAGTTATTTACTATAAAAGTGGGATACGAGCATTATTAATATATGTGTGTGTAAGTTACAAACGAGTGCGCAGCACGGGGTTTGTAAGCACACAAGTATATTAATGATGCATTATCACACATGTATTGTACACAATTTTATCTACTGCCTAAAATTGTGAAAAGTGCATTAAGAGAAATGTCAGATGTCATTTTCAAAAATATTTTAGTAGGCAAATGTCATTATGTCATTCATTTAGCACGATTCCAATCAGGTAATGAAACCATTACACCATTCAGTTAGGTAATGACGCAACTACATAACTGAATGTTGTAATGAGCTGCGTTACCTAACGGAAATAGTGTTATTTATTTTACACTATTTGCGTTATAAATAAATAAAATCCTATTTAATACTTCTGAAATCAATAGTTAAACCACAACTTTAACTGTAAGAATTGAATAAAAAATTATAAGTAAAATTATCACCAGTTTTCGCAAATCTGCTGCAGATCGTTTTATGTACTCATCTTCTAGCTCCTTCCTTTTTTCAATATAATTTTTTTGTGTACACTTGGCAGACATAGTCCACTAAAACGGCCTTCTAACAGGCAAAAATGTACTCGTTCGATATTTGGCGTATGAGGTCCTTACGAAAGTGAGTGAAACTTCGACCTCAATGACGACACGGTCCAATCCCGGAAGTCGTTTGTTACGTAATGACCATCTAGTATGTGAATTGTAATAATGATTATAAATCAACTGTATTTTGCTCTTTATAAAAGTTTAGGGGTCGACAACTGTTCAACTAGCTATCTCTGATTTTCTTCATTACTAGGTTAAATAGTACTGGTGAGAAAGGATTCCATTGTTTGTAGTTTTATTTATGGTAACTCTCAGTAGTATCACTTATTTTGGTGTATGTCCTATTCGCTTATTATTTCGAGCATTTCGGTTCCATTAATCGAGTTATAGGCTTTTTGAAGTTTAAAAGTAATACAACTGATATCTTGTACACACATTATAACATGTTATGAGCACTTCGTTCATTGTGGAGAATTAGTCAGTTGTCTATTATTTTGGGCGTTTCTATAATTTCACCTATCTCTTGCAGTGTAGGTTCAGGAACTAGAAGATCTGGAACGAAAGGAAATAAGACACTGGGGAAAAATTTCAAGTAATGGAAAAACATATTTTTGCAAGTCGAAATGGTTACAAGTAGATGTCGTTTGATATTCTATATTCTAGAGTGTAAGAAATATACAATATACTTTATTACTTTTAAGCTGCTTGGCGCAGATGGGTAAGCGCCAGGCTTGCATTAAGCAAGTCCTCGGTTCGAATCCCGCTGGGGTCGGAATTTTTCCGTATCCTTGGCGATTAGAATCGGGCTCAGTGAGACCATTCACAGTTGGGCACCAAATTAACTGTGCTCTCCTCAGAACCACAGACCTAAGAGATAGAGTAACAAGGTCAACACATCACCAAGACACACAACTCACACAATGGTTGCTGTGCAAGCACCAAAGGCGCGCTCCAACTCTGTATTCCGAATCCGGGGCAAGTTGAGCATTGTACCGCCAGATGCCAGCGCATAAAGCACCAGCCTCTACACCGCAAGGTAAATGAGGTTACAGATTATACATACATTATACTTTATTACTTTTAATATCATAGTTACTTATTATAGGGCGGTTGGTTTTAATATCTCAGCTTCGTAGGATACTTAAAAGAGTAAAAATGTGCATCAACTTAATTTTTAGTAAACACATGAATAAAAAGTTGAGAAGCTATGACATCAGTAACTTGTAAATTAAAATTAATCGTTATAAAGGTTGACACCATAGACAGAGTTTTATACTACATAATTGTGGTACAATTTAGAACAGTTTATTGCCCAACTTTGATAAGTTATTACACACTTAGCGGTTCTAAAGATAAAATCAATTACTGTCATGCTCGGTAATTAAAGACCGTTTATTTGACATTAGATGGAAATTTTTATTTCATGCATTAAAGAAAAATCGTATTTAAGACCATTACAACCGGCCATAGCAACTTTGACAATGAACTTGATTTAAAGCCATTTAATTGTACACAGTGAGGTTGCTCGACTTAAGCAAAACAAGTTCCGCAAGTTTTATCTTCATTTTCATCTTCACCAGTAGTCCTTGCGGAAAACGAATAGATTATCTAGACGAGCGAAGCAGGTCGGAGTGATTTAAGGAACGCAGTTGCACATAACAATTAGTCATAAAAACGAATAGGAAAACGTGAAAAGGCGGCTGCGGAGATCTAAAAAATAACGACATGTAATTCGAAACATACGCAAGTACAGGTCATTAATGTCTCGGCAAGCACGCGACTGGAGCTTGATTTAGTTGCAAAATTAGATCTACAAACGCACGTACATAGACATGGTGGTAAAGTACCGCGAATTCCTAGACCATTGCCCAACCCACGCCCAGCGAAATTGTTGTTAATTTTTTAATTGCCAGAAAGCGTCCGGTCCGCAGGTGTCAAGTAAAAATTATGAAACGAGATAAGGAAAAATTGCATGAAAAGTGCATTTACAAAACGGTAAGCACGGTGAAAGTGAAGCAATGTGCTCTGTATTGTATAATCGCAATACACACCACGCCCGTCCCAGAATGCTAAAACAACTACTGACAAGTCACAATAAGTAGAGTAATGTATCTATGCATACGTTATTACAACGGGTATTATGTAAACCCATGCTGCTATTTTAGATGTAATTAGACGTTTTATTGACAAATAACTTAGATGTTATGCCTGATATGGTTCTAGTTACTTTGTTATCTTTATCAGCATCACCAAAATACAAAAACAATGCTTAAATATTTTTAGTGATTGTTGCTACAATTTAGAAGAAGATTTAATAGCACCTTTACAGATGGAGTAAAAATAGGAAATATTTTGGATGTGGTTTCTTTAGGCCAAAATAGCTCCACTTATTCAAATATTCTTTAGTAAAAGGTCCGTACTTAATATGTTACGTACACTAGTTGATCCGGCAAACGTTGTTCTGCCCAAAAATAATTTGTCTCTGAAACCCCGTTGCACCACTATAAGGTTTTAATTTTATGTCCTGTCCACCGTCTTGAACATAAAAATAAATTCCATTTTCGCAATCAACGTCCCAAAAAATATCAATAACTACACCCATATAGATTTTTAGGTTTCTTTACCCCATTTGACCCCTACGGGGTTGATTTTTAGAAAATCACGAAATACGTGTTTGCTTATTTGTTTTTATTTCATACTGATGTTAAAAAAGACATTTTTCGGATTATTTATGGTACAAAAAATGGAACATTAAAATCCTAGTACTTTAAAGTAAAATTTTAAAGTTCAAGTACTTTAAAACTTATTTATTGTACAAAACAAGAAATTTGAAATAATTTACAATTTTTTTTAAATTCATTAAACTTGCAGTATGAAATAAACCGTTGTATTCACCACGAACGAAAAATGGTTTTAAAGGTCCTCGCAAGTAATTCCGTAAACAACTTTCTCGTCTTTCAAATGCCACTTTTCGTTCTAGATAAATAAACTACTATTATGAGTACTCCAAGAATGCACCATTTATTACAAAGGCTAAAATAAAAATATGCGTATAGGGATTTTTTATGACGCTGTATCTTGAAAACAAATGAACATCGGATAACAACATTTGAATTTCTTACATTATTTTCACGTGTATAATACACCCCTGGAGTTTGGTGCGTTTTTCCTGACACACCCTGTATACAGGGTGTCCCAGAAATAAGCACATTAAATTTAGCCAGTAACAAAACTCGTCGAGAGCTTCAATATTTCTTAGTAACTTTTTTGAAATCTAATTTTTTTTAAATTTTATTTATTTTTCTATTAAACGAATTAATTACGATAAATGTTCGAAGTGGCCTTCGTTGTTGTCAATACAACACTGAATACGTCGACGAAATGATTCCCCCACTGTCTCTGACATCTCTCTGTTGTTGCGAATCGTTGTAGCTGCATTTTCCACCCGTTGCAGCAAAACTTCGATCAATTGAAGCCGAGTACATCAAGTCCTTCATGTATCCCCACAAAAAGGAGTCGCACTTGAGCAAATAATTTAATTATCATGAAAATACACAAACGACTCGTTATTTTATGGGGGTGGTAAAAAAGCTAAATGAATATGAGATTTTAAAAAAAGTTACTAAGAAATATTGCAGCTCTCGACGAGTTTTGTTACTGGTTAAATTGAATGTACTTATTTCTGGGACATCCTGTATAAGATTGAGTGAACATTTAAAGATAATGTAACATGAGCCAACACGATTTGAAATTTGTGTGATCACTCAAGAGATTCCTAAAAGCGTTTTTGTTCTTTAGTTTGAATGGAAGTTGAAAACTGTTTGTCAGATATGCAAAGTGGAAACTTGGTATGACGATCAAAATCTCAAAATACAATTGTTGTTGCAGGTACGAAGGATGTACAGTGTTTATTGTCCATAGCGTAGAACATCACAATATTTTTTAACAGAATTCTCTTGAACATTAAAGCAGTTATTCCACTGATGTTTAAGCACAGTAGTGCGTCTTGTAAAACTCGAAGTTTTGTTCAGAAGAAGATTTTAACTTCTGCTATAACAGCGTCATCGCTCTTTAGAAATAAGTCGCTAGAAGCTAGGTGGGGGAAGTAGTAATATAAATGCTCCATAACCAAATAGCACGAATTGCCTTCTCATGAACAGGAGCGTTGTCGTAATAAAGGATAATTCCTTATGTCAATTTTCTCTTCCTTTTCTTCAATACAAGAAGCGTGTTTGTAGTTACTGTTACATAATTTTGATTAGTGTTATTACCCTACGATCTTCTCTGACTATGACATTTACATGATTAATGCTTCCTTCAGTACCAGCACAATGCCGTCGATCAGCGTCTTTCGTATGCTCGAGGTGCTTCTGCCACAGTGGAACTCTCGAGACCAATTTTCTACTACTTAATTTTAAGAAACAGAATCCCCATGTACGTCAACTATATGTGCATTAATTTATTTTCGCATAAAATCTGTCTTGTGTAGGTATTTAGTGAGTGACTAGAGCTCACTTTTCCCATTTCTTAAAATCTTTTCACAACCACTACTTCCAACTTGTACAACTTCTAAGCTAATAACGCGCAACTAATAAGATTTGGCAGATTCTTGTCAACAAAATAATAAAATCATTGCAGTTGGTAGGGGCAACATATTTCAAAGCCACATATGATAGAAACAATAAATACTCTACATCAAATGCTTGCAGAATTTTTATTGACTTCTCTGTTCTTAACTTTTGATCATTTACATGTAAACATTTTATTGTAAAATTCAATGTTAAGGTATACTTATTTTAAAACTGATTATGATGTGCAAATGTTATGTCTGAATGCTGATACTGATACTGATTTTGGTGAGGCATTTGACATAACAAACAATTATATTTTGCTCAAAAAACTTATGGAATTTAATATCCACTATACACTGCTTACATTTCTCTTATATTCAATATTTTTCTTTACAACATCTGGTGTTTCTCAAGGATCTTATGTAGGAGCTCTATTATATATTTTATCCATTAACGATATTGTTACCGAGTTAAATGTTGGCTTTCACGGCCTTTGTCCATAATGGTAGATTCGCCCGGGTTATGCCGTGACGTCGACTTAAACTTAAAGTTTTGCTGCTCATGCTGTTAGCTTCTTCAGAAGTTTTCTAAGGACTGATGTTGCTGTCTCATGCTTCTGATTAGATAGTGAGGAGTCGTTAAGGTTGGCTGCTCATGTAAATCTTGCACATTATTTGCACTTGTCGTCTTTCCGCTTGGTTGCTCATGTCAAACTTGTATATGGTTTGATTGGTTTTGTAGAACTACTTTCCATATATTACTAAGGCGGTAACCGTCTTCTCGATTGAAGTTGTTCGAATTTCTTAATTTAATTCCCGGTTAAAAAGAGGGTAGCAGTTTTTAGTCCTGCATTGTATGTTCAGGGATTCAGGGAAGAGTCGTAATTTATTCTGCCGTCATCTGGCCCTTATAAATGTTTTGCAATGGCTAATTTTTGTGTGTTGGCAAGTTTTGTGTGGCTTTGGTGTCCTTTTATTCTACATTGAATACTTGTTCCCAATTTTTCACAAATACATTGAAGCTGGTAAAATTCTTTTGACTGCAGCCTGGACAAAGAATCTTTGTTGGCAGGGATTAATTGTTCGGGCTTTCTAATTGCACCATAGCGGACCCCGATATTTTTCATACTAAGACTTTTCTTATCCTAACGGTTACTTCAGCGATGAAGGCGAGGCGGGCGTAATTCATAGGTTTAAGTTTCGGTTTCTTTGGTTTTATGGTGTTTTGTTGTTGTAGCTTACTGTCCTCGTCACAAGCAGCGTTGGGCCGATGAGTAAGGGTCTTGATTAATGATCTCTTTTGTTCGGAATGATGATAAGACGAAGGATGCATGTAGCGGTCGGTGTAAGTCTACTTTCGATATACCGTAATGCTTAGTTTATTGTTAGCGGATTGTTTTCAGTAACACTTCCAGAAAAGAGAGGCATCCATTTTTCAGTTAAACTACTACTCTCGTGTTATCCGGAAATCACTGGAGATTATTAAAAATCTGAAGAGCTTCAATCGAGAAGACGGTTACCACCTTAGTAACACAAGGAAAGTAGCTCTGCAAAGCAAATCAAGCCATTAACAAGTTACAGTTGGGTAACCAACGGAATAACGACAAGTCCAAATAACGTCCAAGATTTACATTAGCAACCAACCGTAGCGGTTTCTCGGTATATAACCAAGAGTAGGAGAAAAGCAACACCAGTCTTTAGAAAACTTCTGAAGAAGCTGACATCATGAGCAGTGAAACGTCAAATTCAAATCAACTACCACAGCATAACCCGGAACACCCTACTATTGCAATATTAACTATTTTCAAAATTTAAGTTAAGTTAATTATTGCTATAAACCGTTCAATAGTTATTTGCCAAGTAGGTAGACATGGAATTTTGTTTTTATGTTTAAGAAAATTAAAACTCCCTAGAATCTCTTTCTGACACTTTGTCAGAATCAGCTGTTATGTACAGGAGGCCCACGAAAGTGTCTAATTTGATATTTTGAGGTTAAACGTGCAATGTTGCCAGTGCTTTCATACTTTGTTTGCCACTAGGCATAATATGTATGGACATCAGCGTTATGGATATCTATCTGTCAAATTGTAATACTAGAGCAATATGCCAAAAGTAATTAAAGGTGACACAAAACTGAAAATTACAAAGGCCTACAGGCATTACAAAACCGACAGGCCAGACCTTACGGAAACTGAAATCCTTGCCCGGCTTACTGATATTTGGGATGCAAGTATTTATGCATAAAACTTAACTGTTGCTTTAATTTTGGGCTTTGTACTGTTTTAGGTGTCCGAAAGAACTATAATTGGGCGGGACAATTTTGAAATTAAACCTTTTGGCCCACGACCTAAAAATGATACATACTATAAAAATTTTGCATTTCGGGAAGATTTGCAACGACAGATTTGGAATTATCACTTGAAAAATGAGCACTTTACTTTGGCTAGACTATTAAAGGACGTGCGTGAAAATTTCGAATTCGATAAGGGGAAAATGACTTTATATAATATTCTAAAATCAATGGGTTATAAATACAAACATGTAAACGGACGTAAAATTCTATGTGAACAGAAACATGTTGTTGCATCCAAAATTACTTATTTGAGAAAATTCTTGCAATACCAAAATTCTAGTGAAAATATAACATTCGTGTACCTAGACGAAACCTGGATTCATCAAAATGGATCTAGCGTCCGACAATGGGTACACGATTCTGAAATTAAAAGCAATCCGTCTAAAATTAAATCGGAGGGAAAGCGTTTCACTGTTTTGCATGCGGGAACTAAATTTGGGTTTTTGGAAGGGTGTGATCTATTCTTATCTTCAACTAATAACGATAGGGATTATCACAAAACCATGAACGGGGAGATTTTTCAAAATTGGGTGGTTAATCAGTTACTTCCTGCTCTGAATAAAATTCCTGGTAAATGTGTGGTAATCTTGGACAATGCACCATACCATTCGGTGCAGTTGGAAAAGTTACCCTCACTTAATTGGAAGAAGGATCAGATGCAGGATTGGTTGATTAAACACAATGTCAAAATTCAGGGCAAAATTACAAAAAAACATCTTTGGAGTTTAATTCAACCTTTTAGGAAAGACAATAACAAACGTTACGTGACTGACGAATTTTTGAAAGAGAATGGTCATCAGGTTCTTAGATTACCTCCGTACCATTGCCAATACAATCCTATTGAAATGGCATGGGGGTTCTGTAAAACTAACTACAACAAGCATATAAATTCTCAGCTTTCATCCAAGGATAAGGTTAAGAATTTATGGCTTGAAGCTCTTTCAAAGTGTACCTCCGACATGTGGCAAAATTATTGTGATCATTGTGAAAAAACTATTTCGGAAGACTGGGCGAAACATATGGGAAATAGTTCGTTTGAAAACATTCCACCTTTCATTATTTCATTGGAGGAATCTGAGTCAGAATCAAGTATTGATAATGATTCAGATACTAGCAATGAAACAATGGAAGTGGAATAGGGGGTTTTGGCATCAAAATTCTTGTTTATGACATGGAAAATGAGTGGCTATCTTCTGATAATCCACACCACGCAACTCCCAACGCTGATCCGGCCCCAGTGTAAACCAAGGTCAAGACATTTCTCGTATGAAAATTTAAAGCCGCTCGAAGTTTAGACTTTAGACCAGCACACCGACATCCATGCCAACAAGGAATCTCATTCGCAGTCTCATATTCTTTACATTTGCATTTATTTAAATGTGGAAGCATTAATTTGTAAAGTCGATGAAAATTGGATTTATTCTATTGAAGGCTCCTTTAGGAAATTTAATGAGGAGTTTCCCGCGACAGCTATACAATATAAGGTATTTAGTGATGCTTTATCAAGAATGGTCCATAACTTCCGCGAAACTGGAAATGTACACCGGAAGCAAGGCAGTGGTCGACCAAACATAAGCACTGAAGAAGTAGTTAACAATGCGAGACAAATTGTGCAAGAACAACCACACGTATCTGTTCGCCATTTAGGACAGCAATTAAATGTTTCGTATACAACATCTCATAGGATATTAAGAAGCAATTTGCATTATTTTCCTTACCGGTTGCTGCCAAACGATCCTCCGGTTAGATTGGAATTCTGTAACTGGTTTATCAATAATTTAGGAAATAAGGATAATGCGTTTGAGAAAACTGTCTTTACCGATGAGGCATACTTCTATTTATCAGGCTATACTAATTCACAAAATATGAGTATGTGAAGCTCTGAGAATCCCAATTTTTATGTTGAAGAACCGCTTCACCCCCCAAAAAACGGGGTAGGGGCTGCAATTAGTAAAAGAAGAGTTATAGGTCCTGTATTTTCTGAAGGTAAGTGCAGCAAAACGATTAAATTTTATTTTAATAATTCAAATTTTAGGTTTGCTATATGCACAACAATATCGTATTAACATTTTGTCGCCGTTTTTTGAAGAGTTACGTGACGATGAACTACAAAAGGGTTACTTTCAATAAGATGGGGCAAGGCTTCACACAACACAAGAAAATTTAAATTTACTTGGAGAGTTTTACGAAAACAGAGTTATTAGTCAAAACATGTCTACAGTGCGGCCTCCGAGGTCTTTTGACTTAACTCCCTGCGATTTTCTTCTGTGGCCATATTAAAAAAAATATCCATTTTTCAACTTCCACTGGACAATATTCAGCAACTTTAACAAAGAAGTAGTGGAAAAAATAAAGAAATCAATAATAATGCCGTAATATTAAGAGTTGAAAATAGAACGAGTTAAGGAGTTTACTTCCTTAGGAACATTAATCTCTGAAAACTTAACTTACACACAAGAAATTAAATCAAGGTTAATAGCATCGAGATGTGCGGGCGCGTTAACTAATATAATGTCCTCAAAACAAATCTCGCTAAATGCAGACCTACGACTCATAAGACTATAATTCGACCCACAGCTACGTATGCATGTGAAACATGGACGATGAATGTGGCAGATCAAGACATGATAAGTAGGTGGAAGAGAAAAATGCTGCGAAAAATATTTGAAGGGACTCGAACGGAGGATGGTTGGAGAAGACTTACAAACGAAGACGTACAGGAGAAGTATGGGGAGCCAAGTATAGTAGACTTCATTAAAGCTCAGAGGTTAAGAAGGTTTAGGCATATATGGAGAATGCCAGATGGAAGAGCTACTAAGATAGTATTGGAAGGCAGACCGCAAGAAACTAGATGAAGGGGGCGACCAAGGAATAGGTGGGAGAAGGCAGTAATGGAAGACATAGCAAGGAAAGGAATAGAAGACTGGAGAAATAAAATCATGAATAAAGGACAATGGAGATTGTTATGCAATGGGCCTAAAGTGGCTTGTAAAAGCTTTATTTATTTATACTGAAAAAAATACATAAATTGTAATATTTAAATATTTTTGTATACAATTTATAATTACAATAAAAAAACGACTTTCATTATACCATTATTCCTACTCAACAAAGTATGACACGTATTCAGAATCAGCAAGTCGTCTTTCATGAAATTTATCTTAACCAATAATAAAAGTGGCACAAAATCCAAAACCAAATCTGGCAACCACGTTTTGTACATTAACATAAAATTATCATTTTGTATAAAATGGGCATAACCTAACTTTTCTTAATGACTGACAGCATATTTACAGGGTGAAATTCATCACCCTAACATGGCCTCCTATCTGGCAAATAACTATTGAACGGTTTATATATGGGGATGATTTGAATGCCATTTTTAGGTTGTAGTTGTGGTATGGTTTATGCAACTGCATTTTTTTCTTGTTTTGTATGAATACGAGTTATCTACACTTTTATACGTGGAAGGTATTGTTTTAGTGTTAAATATTTATAGATGGGTACAGGCGATCAATAGTATACAAGAAATAGGCCTTTCTCTATATTATCGAAAATAAATCCCTTATAGTTCTCAAGCTACTACCACGCTAATATTTCAACTTTTTCGTGTTTTCTGTACATGGTAGAATTAAAAAATGTTAACCTAAACCCAAAAAATAATAGCTAACTGGTTTTAATTTAACATTGCATAATTTTACTACTGTTTCCACAGTAGAGTATTCCTTTAAAAAATTGAAGCTTATATTTGAAATTTAGTAGATAGTTTGTTACCTATAGATAGCAATAAAACAATGCATTGATGTTTTCTATAAAATTATGAGTAGTATGTATAGAAAAAAGGAAAATTACCAGTATAGATCTTTGTATGCTCTGTTCAAAGATTAAAAACCACCACTTGTTAAATTAGGTTGGTAAAATAGAAAAACCCTAGAATTTACATAATTATTTTGCATGATATATTGGTAACAGTAAAACTTATGACACTCTGATTATGACGTTTATTTGATTCAAAATATAGTTCCAAGCCGTTCAAATTGTTTTAATAAACTTTCAGCACGTTTAGAACATTAACTTTTATTATTTAGGCATAAACATGCCCAGAAAAACAAAGAATTTGTTAACGGCAAGTATGAAAAAATTCAAACGAACTGCCAAAATTGACACTAACCTTAAAACTACAAATCTCACCTAATTTTCCACTAGACAGCGTTGCCGTTAGTGATTATCAGCTATAATTTACTAAAGGCAGTGATAATTATCAGCAGTAATTTTGACAAATAACAATGAGAAATACAAGTGTGCCTAGAAATAATCCGAGGCGCAGCCGAGGGTTATTTCTTAAAGGCAAAGCACTTGAGGATATTATATGCCAAAATTATAAGGATTTATCACTGGCCACTGTGAATTAGGGAAGATAAGTTCCTAAATAAACTAATAATGTTCGCCGAAGCGAGAAGCCATTTTCTGATAATTTGACACTTCATTATTTATTTGCCATAGGATTTTACTGAATTCTAATTGGGCAGTTTCCATGGTGATTGAAAATCACCCTATGGCGTTGTTACTCAAGTGCGATGTGATCTGTCAGACTGACACAGGTGATCGAAAATAATCAAGTGGGATTGGTTTATAATAAAATATTTAAAGAATTTGTTGAAGGTAATACGACGTTGGTGCCTTTTTACATTTTAGAAAAAAGTATAGGCACATAAAATTAGTCTGGAACTTCTCAAGTTTTAAATATTTGTTGTATTGTAATTTTGTGTAGTAGAGCAATTCCTCCATATTTAATCATTTCGTTGGTGATCTAATCGTCGCGTGTCGATTTATGATTTTTGAGTTTCTTGATCGTATCCTTATTCTCCTTCACTTATGTCTAATATTATTCCCGTGTTCTCTTGGCGGAATTGTAATCCTTGGATTATGTCTTTATGTGTTCCTGCACAGAGTCGGGTAGAATAATCTAGCCACTTTTCTGCGTCAGTATTTGTTAAAATTCTATTTTTTTATTCTAAATGATCCTCCACACTCATTTCTAATCACAATAAAAACTCTTTCTAAACCCTTAGTGTATACTTCCCAATGGCATCATTGTATTTGTATGATTTTTGCCTTGGCTCCCTTTCTTATTATTTTATATTCTTCAGGCGCTTTTGGTGGTGGAGTCATTTAAAATTCAACGTACACTTTTCCTTTGTGCTTCGTTTTTATTTCTTAACTGGACTACGCTGTAACCTTTGTATGTTATATGTTACAACACGAAAACATCGTTACATGAATTTGACTTCCAAAATACTCAACCGTCAGTTATCCGATAAAATGACACAAATCGGAAAATTCTCGGATTCGTTGCCGCAATTATGTTACGATGGGCCGTAACAAAACTTGCCGACTAAGACTCAGATGGAAAAGGGGAAATTCGTTACGACCTTAATTAAGACAACGAACCGGTAAACACAGATGAGTTCACCGTGCAAGTGGTAGCGGTGAACCAACCTTTCTGAACCAACCTAGGCAGCGCTCAGGCAACAGTATACGTACAGCTGCGTTGGACTTACCTTGCTTGCATTTTCCTACAGCTACCTGAACTCCTTTTACGGAGGAGAAAAACACAAAAAAACACATGCAAAGGTCATAAACTTACTAAAGAAAAGCACAACTAATTGAAAATGAACTATATTAACGTAGAAATACGTAAGTGAACAATGAACATCAAAGAAATACTCGATAAAGGTTAGTCTTGTTAACTGCGCAAAACTTTAATTTTAAATAGCAACTACTAGGTCACTTAAAAATGGCGACATTTCGTCATGTAAATGACCACTTCACTGCACATTGTGAGTTTTTAAATTACTACAAAAGACACAGTACCCTTGAAGAGTTTAGCAGTAATTTCTTTACGTCCAACAAAGCCGGCGATGCCGATTCCCAGCGACTGTCCCAAAATGCTTAAAGAACTGCGAGAAAAGGCCTAAGGTGCTATTTGCCCAGCGGGTATGGACGATGTTAAATCCCCAAAAAGGGTAAGTATAATACGAAGAACGTAGTCGACAGGCAAGATTGCAGTACGGTACACGTAACTTCATTAACAATTAGCACAAAGGAGGTTTCCATTGATTATCCGCCCCAAAGGCTTCAATCGGAGCTTGCTAACTCCACGATACGAGAATTGCTCGGCTAATAACTATATCCAACGTCTCTAAAATGACCAAAAACTTGACTGGTAACGCCCCCTGACAGTTTAAAATAATTTCGGCGTTGCCCGGGCGAAGGCCCAGGAATTCCACCGTTGCGGAACAAACGACCACACTTATTGGCTGTTGTACGTTGAATCCCGAAGCCAAAGAGAACGAACGCGTTCGTTGCTTTACTTGCTCTCTCTCTAACTAGCATGAAAGCGTCGGTATTGCCCCACGTTTCACCAGTATTTCGGGTGAAAGATGGTACGCTGGAACTAAACATGTTGACATCTAAAAGTCACAGACAATGGACCGTCAAACTGGTAATTAAAATAAGGCGTGCTTTATACAGCTAGCAACCGTATGTGAATTTGAATAAAAACGTTTCCCAACATATGATGAAATTAGCCGGAAGACGCCAGTATTGGAAATGAACGGGGTTGAGCTTTGAAATATAGCTAAACTATCAATTTAGGCCTAGATAAAGCGGGAAAAGTACTGATGTTTGAAATGCTAATGCGGAAAAGCTATAAATTCAAACACGTTACTTATCACAGGACGGAACCCGAGATACGTCAGAGAAGGAAATTCGCGATTAAACTGCAGGATCTCACAGGTCGTCATTCTACGAAATCCCTATAATAAAGATGAAACAGAATCGAAAAAAAATTATTGACAAATAACAACAACTCTAGTTTAAAGATCAGTACTTGGAATGCGAGGAGTTTATATCTCTCCGGCAAACTAACACCCGTATGCATAGTCGTTCGCCGGCGACTCGCCGGAGTTTCGTTATGAATAATATGTTGGTGGTACTGTAAGTCAATGTCAAATTCGAGGTTAGCAGGTTAGATTTTGTGTCAGTTTCTGTCAAAACTAAAGGAAAACTTAACCTGATAACCTCGAATTTGACATAGACGTACAGTACCGCCAACATACTATTCATAACGAAACTTCGGCGAGTCGCCAGCGAGCCGCTGGCGAACGACTATGCATACGGGTGTAAACAATGTCTCAAAGAAAATGGAGAGAACCACCATAAATATGATAGGACTCAGCGACGTTAGATGACAAGTAATGGGAAAAACCAATACAGAAAATGCAGATTTGTACTACTCTAGAAACGATCTCCCAAACCATTACAACGTAGTTGTCTTTTTAATAAACCAAAAAGTAAACAACTCAAACTTTGTCCCATATTAAGACAGAATAGCACTCTTACAGATCACAGCCTATCCCTTTAATATAAATCTCATCCAGATATATGCATAGAATATATAGAGATCTAATAGAATTGAACAAAACAATTAAAAAGGATGAAGTATTAATAATCTGATCATAACCCTATAATCGGAAACCCCAAGGTAAAACTAAAGAAACTGGGGCGGCCTTTTAAGAAAAGAATTGACATCAACAACTTAAAGAACAAAGAGATACATAACGAAGTTAAAACAAAAGTATACGCTGAAATTAAAGACATATTAAACACAACCGAATACTCAGATATAGAAGAGCGACATTATTGGACCACAATCCAACAGAAAGAGAAACCAATAAATGGTCGAAAACATTCGGCTACTAATGGAAGAAAGACGAACACACAAAAACCGAAAGCAACAAGAAGAATGGGTAAGAAACAAATGCATAGAAATAGAACATCTAGAGGAGAAACACGATAAGTTTAATATTCACAAACGTGTGAAAGAAATTACCGGGCGAATAAAATATCCAAACCTGATGAGGCTTAACGATGATAATAATACTCTGATCACAAACTTTAATGAAATACTTGATCACTGGAAGAATTATATCGAACAGCTGTTTAAAGAACGCGATCTAAGAGTAATCAACCACCAATATAAAAGCGAAACGTCTCGAAGAATACTAAAATCAGAAATTGTACAGGCAATACAACATAGCAAAGCAGGCAAAACACGCGGCCCAGAGGACGTGTATATAGAAATTATAAAACTCTTCCACGACGATAGTATCGACTATAGGGTAAGATTGTTTAATGCCGTTTACGAGACTTGTCGATTGCCTAGAGATTGACTCCAGTCTGCCTTCATTGTTATTCCTAAGAAACTGAACGCTAACAAGTGTGACCAATTCGGTATGATCGGCTTGATGAGTCACATTCTCAAAGTATTCTTAAAAATAGTGCAGTTTAGAATACACAAAAATGCGAAGAGGACATAAGGTGTTGTCAATACGGATTTCGACAAGAGTTGAGTACTAGAGAAGCGCTCTTTAGTCTCACAGAACTACTCCAAAAATGCGGAGATCAGGGGAAAGGTGTATAACGTATGTAACAAAAGTTTTCGGAAAAAAATATTGAAAACCAATGTGGATTTATTAAAAACTTTTATCTAAAAGGTTAATCTTACATCTACAATAAACAAAAATAAAATTTTAAACTGCAGCTAAAGGGCCTTGGTCTTCGATAATTCGCAATTTTGCATGAACATGTCCCATTAGAGTCTGGACGGTACCAATATCTATTTCCCGGATCTTATTAAATATTCGCCGCCGCAATTGTTCTTCGTTTTGGGCTTCCCGGCCATTATTGTATACTTTTCTACTCAAAAGTGCCCAAAATTCTTTGATGGTCTTGCTTGTGGTATGTTTGGAGGATTGTCGTCTTTTGCGACAAAATTGATATTATTCGTTTCCAGCCATTGTCGCGTGATTCTAGCATAATGACAAGAAGCCAGATCAGGCCAGAATACTATTTCATCATTAGCATGATGAGTATTAATAAACTCAAGTAATTTTGTAAGGCATCTCTGTGTATAAATGACTGCATCCACCGCTTCTCCTTTAACACGTCCAACATTCGGACGCGAAATTCCTGCTTCTGATATGGCACACCAGACTAATACTTTATCCGCAAATTTCGCTTTACATTTAAATTTGGTTTCATTAGGGCAATTTATATCATCAGTATAGAGCCATCGTTCCTTTTCATTTCGGCGTTCGACAAAGTGAAATAATTCTCGTCGTCCATAACGATCACTTTGTTTCCATTAAAATATACGACAACATCTAGAAATTCTTCGCAGTTGTTGCTCAGAATATTTTGGGCATTTCTTTCTTTTTCGAAATTGCAATCCATTATTCTTCTATTCCCTACTAATCGTCATATGAGAAACTCGAAATTGACGCGATAACTTTCGTGTTGAAGTCCACCCTGCCTTTAGCTTTTTCTACCAATCTCCTAACGGAAGCATAAGGTAAAACTCGCGGACGTCCGGTTTTTGGTAAATTTACTCACGGAATACGTTCTTCGCACTCGCGAATTGTTTGATAAATAGTCGAAATCGAAACATTCTGATCTCTGAACATATTCACAATATCACGTTTGGGCATCCGCCCAATCAACGCATATATGTTCTTACGAATATTTATCTTGTAAGACATGTTATCAGAAGTTATTCACTTAACGTGGTATGCTACACTAAATGTCAACTAATATACCTTGTTTTGTTCCACACACGACTAGATATAAAACTGTTTTCGGTTCGTATGCCGTTGTTGAAATTTTTCCGAAAACTTTTGTTACATAAGTTATATGTGCTTCATCTACTACTAGAAAGCGTTCGAATGTGTCAACTATAAGGACCTAATAAAATTACTTCAAAATAAGGGCTTGGACAACAATGGTTTAAATATTATAATATTTAAACCATTTTATTGAATTGATAGGTTTTCATCATATTTTTGTGTTCTTTAACTCTAACTGCTGAAGGTCTGGATGTTTCACCGATATAGTATTTCCCGCATTCACAGGGGATAATATATATACAATTCTTTGAATGTTGTTCTTCGTTGAACGGTTTAGTTTCTGTAAGAACTGGCCGCAAGGTATTCAACGTTTTGAATACCGTCCTAACATAAAATATGATGAAAACCTATAAAGTCTAAGCTGGCAGAACATGCTTGGGATAACAGTCATAAAGTACACTGGCATAACACAAAGATCTTGCCCAAAGAATCGATGTCAACTAAACGAAAAATTAAGGAGACGGCATATATTTTACTTAACGAAGAAAAATGCGTGTCGTCTTTTTCAATATTTTTAGACATTAGTTGGCTATCCATTCTTAAAGATCAGATCAAGTAGGTTTAGACAATCAACAAACGTCAATGTCAAGCAATTCATTGGAGGTTGGTGGTTTTCAATCTCCGTGAAAAAGCTAAGTTTTTTTGTTCCTTTTTAATTGTTAATCGTTGATAAAGAGGGCAGATTGTTCCTCGAAACGAATACGTTATTTAATAATTTTAATTTGCAGAGTGGCGAAATACCCAAAAAAGAATATGAATTCAGTTCAGTTTCATAAGTTTTGATAGTATTCTGCCAATTTTCTATTACCGATATATCAGGAACTTATTCAGTTTGTTCAGATGTTTCATTAATTGATATCTAATGGTATGTCCGTGTGTGTTATGTTCAATATCACTTTTAAATTTACACCAATACTGAAAATGTGATGTTTTAATTATATTCTTAGCTATATTTCATTTTTTAGCTACTGCCGGTTCAGACTTTCTTCGTGTGCATCTTGCACCAACTACTTCATTTACTGTCTTTTGTAAGGTGTTTTTATGTTTTTATGTTCTTCGTCTACATGTTGCACCGTGGGAGTTTCTAATGTATGTCTGTTGTTAATCCAGTTTGGTTATAGATGTCTGATGCTCTCATCTTATAATAGATATGCCTGGTTCGTAATTTTTTGTATTTCGCTTAATCATCATCTCGCGAGAATTGTTTACGTTGAGATTGGAAGGTAATGATGTGAGCATCGTAACCCAGGTAAACTTTTGTTAGGTTGCAAGATTTCTGATTACAATAATAAAACCTATTTTTGTACTGATCTTCGACGTTTGCAACATCATGTATCTTTCTTAGCAAAATAAGTTTTTAATCTTAAGGTCACAGAATGAAGCAAAATCTTTTAGTTTATTCTCGTTTTAATTTTTGTAACGTATTTTCTAGATCTGCATAACAGTTTTCACTTCTTTCGGTGTTCCTCTGATCTGGAGCACATACACCATTTATTGTAAGGGTATCCTTTTTCAAACTTTAGTGTTGTAGTTACTAGCTTTTTGTCGATATTTACTTTCTCTTCTTTTACATGGTTGTGTAATTTCTCTCCTTTTGCCCCAATCTTAGTACGTTCTAAGTAGCTATGTTTCATGGATCGATAACAGGAATTTGTTTGTCCTTTGCCGTACAGTGTTCATTTTCATTAAATCTGTCCGGCTTATTCCCTTGATACTTGCGAGTTTACTACGTTTTACATAGTGAGTAATCAGCCCTACGAAAAACCACCAACTTGGAAGACCAGTTTTGTTCCCTGGAGTCGATTGTCTTTCTGGACTGTGGAGAACCGCCTCCCCTTTTACTTTTGCTTATTCACTTGTCCGTTATTTAGGCCATTGATATTAATAATAATAATAATAATAATAGTTTACTGATTGCAATAATACCATTTACAAAAAGATAATTATTTAAATAAGAGAAAACAGTAGATCAGATAAATACGTTATATAAGTTAGTAAACATACAACATAAAATATAAACACATAATTATACATTGAATATGTTACATAACATCCGAATAATATCTTAAAATATACATTAACGTAAATGGGTTGGCACATACTACTTAACTAAAAATTAAGAAATTTCTTTACTTCTTTCATAAAGGCTCAAAGAGAGATACCGAACATATTAATATCGTTACATGACATATTTACTACTTCTGTAATTTTATTCAGGGGGTAGTTCGCTCCATAATTCGTTCTGTGGAAATAAGATGGAAGAAGTAAAGGATTTCTCACATTAACACCGTAAATGAAATAATTCCAGTATATTCGAGCATAGAATAATATTATTTATTACCTTAAAGGCGAAACGCAATATTGTCTACTTATGCGTAACAAATGAAATCCAAAATACTGTAGGTAAAATGTATAATTAGTTTCATCAAATGCTAAGTTAGATTTATAACAAAGAGTTTGGACTATTTTCTTTTGGACATTTTCGATTCTATAAATATACATCTTATACGTAGTACCCCAAATAATACAATTGTATTCTAAAACTGAGCGGACCATTGCTGTGTAGAGTACCGTTAAGGTTCTAACATCTGTAAAGTCAGTGGTTATTCGTTTAATGAATCCTGATATACGCATAGATTTTGTTACAATGTAGTTTATGTGGTCTGAAAATGTCAAACAGCTGTCAAATATAACACCTAGATCTTTATAATAGTTTACACAATTTCAAGTGGTTTACAATTATTTGTGTAGTGTTGTGAAGAATCTCTTCGTTTTGTACTAAAGCGTATCGATTTACATTTCTTTATATTCAGTTCTACATTATTAAATTCTCCCCACGATTGTAAATTCGATAGATCTTTTTGTAATGCTAGACAGTCATAAGGTGATAAAATCTTTCTATAAATATTAAGGTCATCGCTAAATAGAAGAAATCTTGACGAAATATTTAGAGCTACATCATTTATGAAAATAGAAAAAAGTATCGGTCGAAGATGTGACGCTTGTGGAACACCTGAAGATACAATAAACTCGAAAGAATTATAGTTGTGTACTTTGACTGATTGCGACCTGTTAGTAATGAACGCAGCCAACCACGACAGCAGCGGATTTCTATACAGTAAGCTTCTAATTTGGCTAACAAGGTTAGATGATTTACCTTGTCAAACGCCTTACTAAAGTCTGTATAAACAGCATCAACCATTAAGCCCTCTTCCAAAGATTCGCTGGTGTAGTTTTTGTAAAAAAATAAATTCGTACAGCTGCTTCTACTAGGGTAAAACCTATGCTGTTAGCTGATTATATTCTTGAATATGGACTGAAATCTATTACTGACTAACTTATCCAACACTTTTGGTATGGCAGACTGAATGCTAATAGGTCGATAATTGCATATATCACTACGATCCTCACTTTTAAAAACAGTTATAATATAGTTACGTTTTGCCGAGAGAACATTCAAATCTTCTTCGGCAACCCACTCAATTTTACTAAGATTATAATCACCAGTCAAAATCTCTGTGTTTTTCAGGATCTAGCCAAATAATATTATCGATAGTCATTGCATGATCATGATATAGTTGAAGTACAAAATTAAGTGAAATATATAGCGCACATAAAACAACTTTTCTTCTATTAACTTGCACTGCAACCCACAGTTTTTCTCTATTATTGGTAAAAACATCCAACAGGAACGATATGTACTTTTTCTTGACAGCTATAAATACACCACCGCCTCGCGTTTTGTTACTAGTTAAAGTGTATCTGTCCTTTCTATAAACCAACTACCTAAACTCATTTTCTCTTATCGATTCAATTAGCCAAAACTCAGTAATAATGATAACGTCATAAGATTCGGAAAGTACAGCTTCCTGGAAGTTTACTAATTTCGTTCTGAGTAGTCTTATATTTTGGTAGTAAATACTTATTTCATTGCACTTTTCGAGTTTTTTGAAGCAGCATTCGAATTATTTGGGATAACTACAAGCTTTGAGGTACCGTTCACATATCTAATTGTTTTGTTATTTGTTCCACGCTCAACTAAATTATTGAGCTAGAGTTTAAGAGACTTCAAATATTTTTTTGCATACTTGTCTGATCGGCAAAGAGCTTTACATTAGTAGGCAGAGGAATACGTTTCTTATGTTGCAGAACTTTAAGTACTTCAGCTGTATCAGCAAGTTTGACCTTAATAGGTCGATTTTTATTTGCTGAAAGGCGACCCAATCTAAAAGTTTGAATTTTATTTAAATTCACATTAGGAACGAGATTAAGTAGTGTTGACACTGATTTAATATCATCTGCTAATCTATCCTTATGAGTTAATTCCGTTGATTTCTTTAAATTTACAATAATTATATTAGATTCTCTACTTTTGCGATCAGCGATTTCAGTAATCACCTGTTCAGCTGTAAACAGACCTTGCTCTTGACCTCTGATACGTATTGGATGGTGAACTGCTTACATTAGCATTCAGCGATTTTACTTCATTTTGTAGATGTTCCACAATTTGACGTAACTCTTTTATATTAGCTAACTGCAACTTAATATCTCTGCAGTTCTTACAGTAAAACTGTAAATTGCAATCTTTGGCTTTAATACACGCAATTTCATTCTTTGAGAGCCCGTAGCATGTTGTGTGAAGAAATTCTTCTTAGAAAGAGCACATGACATTTCTTTTTCAGCGATAATATCGTTTGTGCAAATAAAACACTTCATTGTCAACCCACTCAAGTTGAAGTTAAAAATTAGTTTAAACAATTAATCACTAAATTTAAGAAAATTTAGGAGCCACATTTAACACACTGCTGTGATTGGGCACATACGTGTTATTACATATTAACTTAATCTTCTTCTCTCCACACTGGCTTCAGAACTGTTACCACTAGAAGTGTTTAGTTTAGCAAGTAGAGACCCAATAATAGACTACTAGCTACCTTTCCTAGGCTTAATTAAAGCATTTTCAAGAATAAATTCACCTCTCAATAGAACATTCAGTACGGTTAATAGAATAAAAAATGTTTTTGTCAGACAGACTATTTCAGAAGTTTATCGCTTAAAACTTATTATTAAAGGACGAAATAAAATAAAATGTATCGTATATATTGATATTGTAGCTACAACTTTGGGCTGATCCCGTCTGTATCCTAAATGCAATAAATATATACATAAATGAATTAATTCAAAATATACATATTCTAAGAAAAATGGAATAAAATAATGAAAGTTCTCTGTGTATAATTCTAATGTGATTACACTTACCTAATTTGAATGTGGTACACATAAAAACTACAAAAACTTGATGAGTCAATAAACTCGTATTCTCAATATTCTTGTATGGTGCTGAGACTTGAAGGGTTGAAGAAGCTTTTGCGATGTGGACCTGGAGTCGAATGTTGAGAATCATGTGGACAGAACATCTCTATTCTATAAGAAATATGTCCTGATAAGCGACTATCTAGTATTGTACATTACCGTATCCTATCCTTTCTAGGACATACTAATCGAATGGAATAAAACATGGAGAGACTGATCATACCAGGAAAACTTGATGCAAAGCGACGCAGATGACGCTCATCGAAGTGCTGGATCGACATCACTAAAGATTTAATTGGCCAAACCTTAGGAAAAGTGGTACGAACATCTGAAAACCGAAAAATATGGCGAAATGAAGTAAATACCGTCACACAAAGCCAATGCTGAATAAAAATGAATCACAAAATGTATTATAAAACACAATGATAAGAAGAAGGCTCGTAAAATATTACACATGATTTATCTTATTTTATTTCATTAGAATACTTAGTCATCTGGTAAGTTATTTTTAAGTAAATTACAATAAAAAAGTTATATTTTATCAAGACTCAGTACTATGAACTGTAATTTCTCCATTAAATAGACAGTGACAGTATAGTTTGGTACGCTGGGCAACGTATTAAAGGCTTAACGTACTGAATCTCGATAATAACCTTAAAGGAGTTAATAAGTTGTCTTCCATCAGACATTTTGAAAATTGTAACAAATGTCCTTAAGCTTAGTTCAGCGGGAAGGTGAATGGTGGCAGACTTTAACCTGGAAGCATATCCCTAAGCGGAACAGTGGCTGGATGAATAGTAGTTATGTACAAGCTAAATTACGAACTTAGGACTAGATGAGTTATATACAAGTAGGGTCACGCCTTTGATGTGGTCGGGTACAGGTGTCGGGGTAACTTCCGATATTCCTCGGGTGGGAGGACGGTAGCGGGTCGTCAGCGCTGATGCCGCTGGCGAACTCATCTGCTGGAGGAGCACGATGGCCGGTCTCTTCACGAGAGAAGCACAGGTCGGCCGCGCGTAGGGCGTAGACACGAGGATCGTGCCACTCGTAGGCCGTGGGGTCGGAGATCGATGCCATTCTTGTGGACAGACCATCCCCTACCAGATGAGGTGTCGAAAAAGGGCGAGAGGGGCATAGGTGGATTGCCACAGCTGTTCGAGCTTGGCTTCCTTGGTGTACGTCAGTTACAATTTCACGTACCAATCGAGGATCGGAGGGGTGGGCGCCACCTGTCGGAACTTCAATGTAGACGGGCGAAAGGCCTCTATCCCAGATCAGCTGATTCAGCGGGCTTTTCTGCGGGGTGCGGGCATTCAGGGCGACGCATTCTGTGGGGGTGTTCTCCGAATCAGGTGTTCGGGGCGGCGTTTGGGTGGCCTACGTGTCCGAAGGCAGTGGTCAGGGCTGGTGAAGGGAGGCGTCGCGTCGGCTCGCTCCTAGTGTTGGCTCTGACTCTCTCCGTCAAGGGGACTTCCGATGGGGGAGTTTCATTGCTGTTGCTTGTATTTAATTATGGCGTGCAAAAAGTTTAAAAAGCAAAAGGAAAAGCAACAACTGTAAACAACTGTAGTACCTTAGTAAAACTAAAACAGACCTTACACACCATTATGAATTCTTCCAGTTTTAGAACGAATCAATTTAGAAAATAAGGATTTGCGAAATTCTATTTAGTTTTGTCAAAATTGTCGCTAGATAGATTACTATCAGTTTATATAGCACCCTGCAGAACTCCAACTGAAAATGATGAACTAAAACTGCGTAACTGAAAGCAGCTAAACTCTATTCTATAATTTGAAGAAACTATATTACAAGGAATGTCCAAATACAATTATGCTTCTCCATACGAAGAAGCTTGTGTTACTGTTTTAAATCTACATCCAAAATTAAAAAAAAATAACTTCTCAAGGTTTTACGCTTAATTACATCTAGAGATAGATATAATCATTAAGAGTGGCCATTCAAGTACCCATTTCTATAGGTAAACGATAAAAGCAAGAAGCATCATCAATCAAATTTTAATTACGATGTATTGTAACAAACATAAACATACACATTTTACATGAAATAAATGAGATATTGCAGTGTACCACATAAAGTATTGTTTACTTTACTAAAGTGTGTTTATAAATTAGAAAAACCATACCAATCATAATTATTATTTGTCGATTTTATAAATTTATAACACGTATACCTTTTGACGAGCTTTTTTAAATTTAAAAATTTTTAGAGGCTTTATTTACGTTATCAAGTCATAATCTCTATCATTAACTTAAACTTTTTTGTTCATATAAGAACTGGTGTAACGGGATTAATAGCCCTACAAACAGGTAAGCATTTTTTAATTGCTCACTATCTCACTCTCAAATAGACTTTTTTATTGTTATTTCTGATCAACATCTGCTTTATTAACAACATGGGATAAGCATACAATTTTCTGAAAATGTTAGGGATATATTTTACGGTTTTAGGGTGCATTATTTTTACGTTTTAAATGCTACGTTTGCCAATCCTGGAATTTTTTGAGCCCTGGAATGTAATCTAATCTTGACGAATGTATTAGGCGTTGGCTTGCGGCCCCTTGTTTCGGGGACCCGGACGACACGTGCAACCAATACAACGTATCGAGGGAATTCGGTTAGAAATGGAATTAAAATATAAGTAGAAGGTTGTGGCAGAGGCGCGACGTATCAGTGCAAGTGGGTTGTTTTGCGTCGTTATTTGTTGGCGTGAGCGATTATCTGCGAACCAATAAGTAATCATAATGTGATTATTTGCAATAATGCGAGGTGAAGCTGCAAACACGGCTATGCGTATCCTTAGATAGTAAATTAGATTATTCAGTATAGGAGCTTGTTATCCATTCCATTACATCGTACTAAACTCTTTAAACGATTTTTTACCTATACCGTGTCTAGAATATACAATGCATTACCTACTACTTTTAAGACGATTTCCTTGCACACTTTCAAAAATAAATTTTTATACTGGCTAGCTTCTTGAGTATTAATTCATTTCTGTTAAAAGATTTCGTTCTCTGTGGTTTTTTATATAGTACATTTGATAAACATACGTAAATCACTCATACCATTACATTTCATCTCACTTTATCGTTTCTTCATATTAATTTTATATTAGTTTGATAATTTCGGTTCTATTGTTATTTGCTATTGACATTGCTTAAGTGATATTTACTTTATTACATTTTTTTCAGAAGGGGTAAGCTAGGGCAGAGGCTTTCTTTTAGAGAGCCATCGGACTACCATCGCTTCCCCATATGTTTATATCTATTATTTATCATGTATATACTATTTTTACTTATTTTGGAGAATAAAACAGTATTTATTATTATTATAGAATGTACGTACTATCGTAGGCAATTGAATGATGTTTGGTAGCTTTTAGGCAATTACAGCGGCCGGTAGATGTCATAGGTGCTTGCTCGCGCTTGTTGATTATGTGATAATCGAAGGTATGGATCCCGCCAAAGCACGAGGTTTCGCACAGTGGTCCGCAAAAGCATGAAGTTCCGAAGTTGGAAGCATGCAGTTCCGCAATGACAAAATAAGCCCGATAACTAAAGCTATAGCCTAGCAGGATTTACAGTAATTACTCTGTACGGGTTGTAACAATATTTAATCTAGTGGATTACTACTAATCTCTAAGTACCGATAGCCAACCCAACCAGTGAAGGCAGCGATGAGGTTCTCAAGGGCTAATGCTGATGCAAGGTTAAGCATTGTAATGTCACTGCCAGAAGTACGGAGGGGCCAGGGGGCGGCCACCCCCGGTGAGTACAATTATTATCGATGAGATTTACAGGTCAGTAACTTTATGTTCTTTTACATTTAACTACCTGCCTCCGCCACTGGTCCAAGTAATGCCCAAACCTGTACTGCTTGCACCCCGTCGCCGCCTTGTTGTCATGGGTGAGTTGCATCCACCACTTTGACGCATTTCAAAGGTATCGGAATTTGAATTTTGATATAACACACAAAAACGCGTCTAACAACTATATGAACATATTGTTAGGTCAATGTCAATAAACATAATATATGTATATCATTAAAAATCAGTTGCAGTCTATAATTATATTCTATTTTAGAACATGCCTTAATGTTTCGCATTGCAACTTATTATTTCAATTAAGTATAAAAGGTTACTTCCACGGTTTTGAATTTGTTTCTTGCACGAAAAAACAGGGAGGTCATTGGAAATGATACTGCTCCGCCCAATCTCACCTTGAAACTGCACTTTTCCCCTATCTAAGGGTATAAAACGTTATAGATTTGACCGGTTGATTAATCGTTTTCGGAGAAAGCAAACGAAAAAAAGTCGAAAATATATAATTCGTGTCGTAAACCTTGCATTCGGAGAAACGGGCGCCAAAAATTATTCATTAACAATTATTACAATGTCATACTGCTGAACTGATTATATCAACGCCTTGAGTGACTTTTTTGCCACCATTCTAGTATCACAATTAACTAATAAGTAGGGTAATGCCGTTTAATGGAATTAATTGAGAGTTTTTTCATGACCTAAAGTGGGCAAGCATAAAGCGCGTAAACAACCAAATCGTATGTATGTAGGTTGTCTAACAACTTCTTACGTGAGTGATATAATTGGAAAAATAGAATTTTCTAAAACCCATGTTTGTATAAATATTCTGGTCTGTGTTCGAGCCGATGTCAGTCCGAAGAAAATTATCAGCTGTACTGCACGAAAACGGAATGTTTCAAAATTCTCCAAAGAGTTATTATTCTATAATTGTAGTAGGTAATGTAAAGGAGTGGAACGCTGCTTCAAAAGTTTTACTTTTTTGGACTTCAGCCGGCGGCTATTATTTAATAACAGCTTTTTTGGTGTGTCTCGACGCTAACATGTGCAATGCAATAGAGAGGTTCTGTAAAATTGAGGCGCATTATCTCGCAACTTGTCACACTACTTTTCTTAGATACGCTTTTCGATAATCGAGTCATTGCAACAGGCATAAATCAGCTCGCAATACTCCCTCGATGTAAATTAAATGGACTTATTAATATAGGTTCAATAGTCTTTAAGAGCGAGCAAACGAATTTTGCAATCGGGCTATGTACGTATCGCCATAAATCGCCTATTTTTATTGATTCGTATTGTGGAAATTGACACGCCCTACATTTTTACTACCACTGGTCTAAGATATGCAATAGCGGATCTGGTCTACATAGACCGCAGAAAGTGAATGTTTTTGCTCTAGAATTTCAATCTACGGGATATTTATTATTTCAGAAACACGTAAGAGTCTTTGTGTGGGCATTTTTGTAACCGTGCAACGACTGCACGTTATCTTATATTTTCTTTTACGTAAACAATAATAGTGTGGAATAATAATGTACTTGGAATCACAACGACTGCAGCAAGTCATGATCAGCGCTTTTACTACCAGACTCAGAGACAGCTCCTTTCTACTTACGGTAATTTGCCATCTCACGGTTCATGAGTTTGATTTAGTTATTCTTCGACAGAACACATGGCTCTCTGCGCATAAGAATTACGTTTACGTGCCTTTTAACTTTAACAAGGTAGCGTGAGGAATAATAGCATGTGTTTGCTTTTCAGAACATAACTTAGAACTGACATTTCCACGAATTTAAGAATCCAGTGTCATATTAAATGGAAATATTTTTCATGCATTGTATGCATATTTTATCAGTCATATTGCTATTTTGAAATAGTAACTATTCCTACTAATTGAAAGAGGTAATCCATTTTTGGATACCTAGTTCACGACAGAAAGTGTTGAACGCTAATAAAAAATGCAGTAATCCATAACAAAATGTTGCTGAGACACAATAGTTATTAAGTTAAATATTTACGGTGTACTAAGGGTATTAGGAATATATTTAGCCCGCTCCAGGGTGACAAGTATACAAGTTTAAAAGTTGCCTGAGGGTATAAATATCATCAAGTAATGACCGTGGTGCATACAAAATGTTGTCTTACTAGTGTCTCTGAATAACCTAAATAATGGATCAGAGAGCTTAAGTTGAATGATCAACTATTGCTGTTAACGCATCGACGCATCGAGATACGTGATTGGTCAGAAATTTGATGCTCGCCATTTCAAACAATGTACGTAGCATAGTAACTTATAATGCCTGCCAGGGTATTATATGCCCCATAAAATGCCTTGCACCCCAGTTATTAAGAAATAATAATGTACTAGTAAAGCAAATAAAAAAACATTAATTATAATTGTCTCACATAGCACCCATTCACCTTATGACAGGCGGGCTAAGAATAGTTTCAGCAACCTGTCAAGTTTTTTGGCATATCTGTTTTCAACTTCGCACTAATCGTTTCTTGAGGTTGTGAGGCGAGAAATTGCTTATGAAGTTAGGTTCCCCTTTACAACACAAATTTTAGTCGGATATCTCAAGAATTATATGTTTTATCGGACTTTTTCCACTGTCTAGAGTGTATATCACACGACGTTTCGGGAGTTCTTGATCTACTCCCGTCTTCAGGTGTTCCTAGTTAGTCCTGAGGAGGACTGATATTGTACGTCTTTATACGTACACTCGTGCCTACCGCGGCATCTGAACCCAGGACCGCTGATCGCTGTCATTACTTGCCTGTCACCACTGCCAAAAAATGACATTTAGAGAACAATCTCACGTATGGCCGTACACTATGTATGTATGTATAATCGATAACCTAATAGATAAAAATGTATAAAGAGAAACTTCACAAAACTGTATTATTAAATGGAACGGCAATAGTGCACTTTTGGCGTGATACAAATTGAATCAGCACAGGACCACATGCATGCGCACTTTGGTTTAAAAATCCGCGTAATTTAAACGTTCTCGTATTTAAACTTCTCTAGCTGCTAAGGGACGCGCGAACACAACTAAACTTGCAGTGTTCCTGTATAGTATATGTTAGTGAAGAGTGTGGTAAGCAGACCGATTTGACATAGGTTCATTTGTGACACAAATTAGATATTTGCCGAATCTAGTTAAAATTTAGATTTCCATGTGTGAAACTTTCGGTCGTAACAGTACAAAATAGGTAAAAAAACGTTAATTACTTATGCCTGGTAAAATCTATCCAACCAATCATACGATGTCATGCTGTTTGCCAAACCCTTAGTAAATTATATGCAGGGCGCTCGTCAAAATTTCTACAGCATATGTTCCCCAAACATCTATTAGCCACGTGTTCAACCAGTCGCTGTCTCATAAATTACTCAAACAGGCGCACAAGTGTGCATCACAGCTGTCTGGATAAATACAGTTCTGGGTTACAGCTGCAGTACATTACGTCCCCAAACGACCAGCTGCTGCCTCATAAATCAGTCAAAAAGGCAGTAAAAGTAACTTAAAGATTAAGATATGAACCATATAACACACACGTCGAGCAGATAATTTTGAGATGTCAATAAAAACACTCGTTAACCTATTCGTAAGAGTAATTTCAGGATTGATATATGAGCCACATGTTGAAGAGAAATCTCTTCTCGCTAGCTTAGTCAAATATCAGTCACGCTATCTCTCATCTCTTACCGCTTTAGCCGATCGCATTGCCGAATTAATCGCTTAACCCATTTTCAACCAATGGTCGCAAACATTTCATTATTCCCCGCCACAATCGGCTTTCAGATCTTTTCGCTCTATGATGCATAAACGGAGCCTGTCAGGCCCGGAGTAAGATTTGGTTGCTTGTAGTTTGCTTAAAATATTCTCAATTAGATTCAGCATTTTAGCATGCCCTAAACACCTTCATCTACGACCACTACTAAAAGTAGGCCTTTTAGCGCTAGATTGTTTCACTAAAAGTGACGTTTTATAGTTTACCGTGTTTAAAGAAATCAGCTGTTTACTTTTAGCACACGGGCTAAAAGTGAAGTGAGGTTATAAAACTACAATTTCGAACTGCAACTGAAGTTGTAAAGTTATTCTAGTTGCTTCTTGCGTTACAGGTAAAGCGTTTTTCAAATAATTAAAGCGTTATGTAATGAATACAGTCATATGTGGAGTATCAATAATTACATTTCGTAACTCACCTTGACAGCACGGGCGTGGCCAAACAATCGCCCGTGCGCCGTGGCCTACTGTTCATTATGACAAATTAAAAGTGTCGCAGATGCGAACCTTTCTTAAATCGATATTTATGGATTAATAACGGTAAAATTAAGGTCGTAGATAAAATATTGTATGCAACGCGTGCTAAAAGTCGTTTATGCGCCTTCGGCTTCGTTTCATAATTTTCATGTCTCGCGCATAAACGTCGACTTTTAGCACTTGTTGCATAAATAGCTATTTCGTGCCACTGTTTTTGGTTCAAACAGTTGTAGGCCCATCAGAAAATCTTTTATATTTAACTTGTTACTGTCAGATTAAGCTTTTTATAGCTCTTACGTGTTTATGTAAATTGTTAGTTAGAGTATACTGTGTTATTCAGTTGAAATAAGAGCTTTGTCAAGTTAATTTCAATGCATGTGCGATAATGTAATCAGAAGTAAACATGAAAAGTGTAAATTATGGTGAAGGCGGAAACGAAAGATTTGGAAGCAAGGCGTGTTTACAATATCAATAGAAAACAGTTGATAAGCTTGACAGGACTCGGCCGATTCAGAAATAACGTCACTATGGTAAGTTACGCACGTAAAAAGAACAAATGTGTAATTTCACTAAGCAATGTGACAGTAAGAAGAAACCAGAAGATAATTTATATTATAACCAAACAAAGGATGGCATAGATGTTATGGCTAAAATGATATTTACATACACACGAAAAAGGCAAACTAAGCAATGAAGTATGACATTTTCCTATAACATCATTGACGTTACGACACTAATGCACTGATTGTTTTTACTAAAGAACATCCAAATTATAACACAGGGGTGGCTCACAAACGGAGAATATTTCTGAAAGATTTAGCAAAGAAAATGGTGATACAGTACATGCAATAGAGATCGACTAATCCTAACATACGGAGTAGAATCTTAGAGAGTTTATGAAAAAGTCTAATTATATTTTTGATCAACCAATAGCCCAAAATCAGTGCAATGTTCAAGAAGAAACTATGCTCAGTATATGCCCATGAAACATTGACCATAAAAGCAAACTGATATGTACTAGACGCAAAAAATATTTGTAGTAGACATAGTTTTAGAATATGTACTATAGTTAGACCACCCAAGTCTCGTTTTTTATTTTTAAGGTTATACGTCAAATTGGATTATTTCTACGCACTCTTCGTGCAAATGTATATAAAGCATCAATCAACCATACTTTTATGATCAGGTTCGTAATAGTTAGAAATTGAGACAGTGGCGTTGAAAAAACATCAAAATTATTAACCATTGCAATACCCTCCCGCTAACGTTTTCTTGTAATTAAATCTGTTTCCGTTTTTCCTTTGTGTTTTCCGTTTTCAATTCTATGGAGAATTGAATATTTTTATGTTTAACTTGAATATGTAAATGCCTTTATAATCCGATCTAGAAACCAAAAATAACGTTCATATGGAAGAAGTTTCAGAAAATGAGGAAGAATATATCAATAAGAGACCCGTTGTTTAAAAGTATGACTTAATCGCTTAAGTCATACTTTTAAACAAATAATTGCAAAATTTTACTAGAAATAGGTTAAGATGTAACTTCTACATTTTTTAACCAATACGTATCTTATAATTAAAGAAGGGTTGTTTGATGCTTTATATACATTTGCAAGAAGAGTGCATAGAAATAAATAAATTTGACATATTTGGATGGTCAAACTATACCTGTTACTCTAATGGATAACATTTTTTTTCTACACAATAATAATGCTTACGTTGATGTTTAAATGCAAATTTGTAGAACGCATGCATTCTTAAATATAGTTTTGTTTCAATAATTTAATTTTCATCGCAGTCTAATATAATTAAAAAATAATGATATGGGGCCCGGATTATGTGAAAATAGGTATTGTTCCGATTATGTATCCTAGAGTTAAAAGAATTTCGCATAGTTTTCTGCAGAAGATTTTTTCAGTTGCCGGATCCAAGCAAGTTGGTAGTTGGTGCCGAGTGTCTTACGTGTTTTGACCACGACGGTTCTAATTTCCGGATATATCTTCTGAATCCGCTCGGTGGGATATAATTTACAGAACAGATCGATGTAAGTCACTTAATAGGGAATGCGACCGGAGTTTAGAATTGTCTAGCGGCACTCCCAGATTTTCCTGCACAAGAGACCAGACACGTAGCTAAGTTTTCACACGGGAGCATCGCTTGCCATTTCGTGCTATCGATTTTTCTGCCGGATTCTCCAGCAGTTACGGCGGCCTCGCTTAACACATTCTATTCTATCGAGCTTTCCGGATTTTTCTGCAGCACTGTAGCGACAAGTGGCGTAGCTTGGTACCCGCAGACCCCGCGGCCGCCCAAAGGGCCCCCTAATTTTTTTTCTTTCATTCAATAAACGCAAGCAGGAAAAAAATCTTCCTATTTTTATTTTTATCATAATGGGATGTCCACGCAAAAGACAAAGGTAGTTTTGAATTGCCGGCCTGTAAATTTAAGCTGACATGGATAATTTTTTAATATCGGGCCGAGGATAATGAAAATCGCTAATTTCCTGCAGCTTTAAGGCTGATTTGAGTTGACTTAATACCGCCTGTATTGTAAGAACTCAACAATTTAACAACATGCTCATTGGATGTTAAATTTATGGATTGTTTTGACTCTTATCCCTATTCTTATTCTGTTAGCAGCGGAGTTGGAAACTGTACCTTAATTACCTCATCCGTAATCCGTAAGGTGATTTACGAACTACAATCCCGTAGAGGCGCGAAAAAATGTTACGATTGACAATGTGTGGATTATTGTTTACATTTGTGCATTTTAACTTAGTAAACAGTGTTATTTTTCTTTCGTTTAAATATTGGTGCATTTGTCGAACCAGTCATTATTCAACCAATCCTAAAGCGTTATGTTCTTTGCGATGAACACAGCCTCAACTTGGTGATTAATGATACAGTTAAAGGTGCAAGGAAAATTGAATATTTTTTTGCTACTGTTCAAAACATATACACATTTTTTGGATTAAGCATACATCGGTGGAATCTTTTAAGTTCCATTACGGGCGAATCCGCTATAAAATTAAAGAACCTTAACCCTATACTATGGTCTTCCAGGACGTTTTAAATATATTATTGCTGCTCTTAATGAAATAATATTAACACCAAAAAAAGAAAGAATGCGATAAGGAAAGAAGTATTCTAACCAAGGTCGATAATTTTCAATTTGTGATTTTTTTGTGTTTTTGTGAATACAATTTTGGGGGAAAAGGCAAGCGCGAACGAAAATCTACAAAAACCGATATTGATAACTTTGACACAGAAAGCAATAAGACGCATTATATATTATAATTTTCATAAAACTAATTTAGAACGACCAACTTTAAACAAAATTAAGGAAAAATAGAATCAGATTTAGGACAATCTCTTTCACAAAGAACACGAAGAATTGTGATGAACCTGGGATTTACATGAAAGAAGTCTGAAGGCAACAGAAACATTTTAATGGAAAGGCATGATATCAGAGCTCTTCGTACAAAATGTGGTGATGATTTTTTGGATTCTGAAGGTAAAGATTTACATTTTGACAGAAATATGAAACCTAAAGTGTTTGTATTTTACAACGCTTTACTCCAAATTTATAGTGATGCTTTCATTTCATTTCTCTACCAACCTACATTTATTTAGCAATTAAGGATACATCTACAAAAGAATGTTACCACTTAGTTACTGAAAGATATTCTTAATAACAAGAAATGGTTTACAAAATTGTGAATACAGCGATTGAAATACCATAGCAACCGTTATATCGTGGATTGTGGAGCTCTCAGAGTAACTTTCAATCAGATGATGCCAACTGAATTGGCTTACCAAACGTCAGTCTGCTTGAATGCACAGCAGAAAGGTTAAGGCTGTCTAATTATACTTGTTCAGAAGGCACTCAAACAATTCGAACCAAATTATGGGTGGTTGCTAAGGGTTTACGACCAACCAAGCAACAGGATTTTTACAAAAATCCTTGCTTGGATTCATAAGGTGCAAGGTACATGAAGCCACAAAAATGCTAAGTGTTTACAAGAAACAATGCGGTCATAAAGAGTCGTAATTTACATAGAAATCATTACTTCGGCCCTTTTCAACTGGTTTTATTTAAAGAATATTATATGTATGTATGCTGACATTTAATTTCCAATATTATATTAGGACTAGGTACAAAAAATCTGTAAAGGGATTTAGTCAGAACTTCCCCGCAAGTGGAAATTGCGGCACTAAAAATTCAAGTCAAAGAAAACTAGGGATAAAAATATCCTAATCATACTGTAATTTTGAGCATCGCGAGCCTTTGGCTTTTGTTTCTTATTAATTGAATATTGCAGGCGGTGGGATTAATCTAAAAAATGAAGAAAGCAAATCCGCAAATAAATGACCCCTCGAGATCTTGTGATCTTCGCGTATCACGGTTCCTAGAGGACGAGATAGTATATTGTTTTATTAGGATTAAAAGTTTGAAATTGCTAGGCGAAGCAAGCTTAGACCTTGAAAGATACCAATATTCAAAGTTTTTAACTGATTGCATCCATAGGTGACCAGATAGAACTTCTTTTTAGTTCTTAGGATGTAACAAGTAGTTTTAATCCTAGGAACTAAGGGTGTTGCATAACAACATCAACTTTTTGTGTTAAGTAAGAAAAACGTCAACTTGAATGACAGTTTTGGTATTAAAAGTAAAAAACAGTTTTTTTCAGTTCCGGATGTCTGTCTGCCTGTCTGTCTGTTTGCGTATCTGCCTGTTGGCGCTATAACTCAAAAACTATTTGTTGCAGGAAAAAGATCTTTTGTATGCGGATTATATGTACTATCGCGGAAAAAATATTTCGCACGGTTTGTTTGCCTTGTGTATGTATGGTTTTATCAAGTGGACTAAAGTCACTGAATTGTCAATTGTACAACTGACATTCTGCATTAAAACTTAAAATGCCGAATCACGTTCTAAGCGAGGCCGAAAAAGGCTTTGTTATCGCAAAGCTAAAAGAGGGATGGTCACTGGCAAAGTGTGGCCGACGAAGTTGGTTGCGGAAGAAGAACCATTTCTTAACATAACCTAAAAAACCTAGTAATTCGACAATAACCCCAAAATGTGAAAAATTACAGGTAGTCAGATACACACTAAGTCACAGAGGATAAAACCAAGTAACTAGATTAAGTTTCGTGCGAAATAATACTTTGCACATGACTCAGGTTTTATCCTTGAACAAAAATATCACATTTTTACCTAACATACAAGGCGAACACCTTAACAAATTAAATTTGATTGTCTTTGATATTTTCACAAAGCGTTCTCTAGATGACAAAAAAACAAGTTTTTTCAATTCACCTGTTTGTTTTCCTATATGTCTTTCCGTCTGGCTAGACGTTGTCTGTCCGTCTTTACGTTGACGGTATAGCTTCAAAGCTATTTGTATGTCTTCCTGGCACCAAAACCGAATATAGTTTCGGTCCAAATATATGCAGGGTGAGCCTGCAATGGTTTTAAATATGTAAATTGATGTAATTCGCATTACCAAGTAACTACTTTTATTTTTTAAGTATTATTAGAAACGTTAAGATATTTTGAACCATTTTTCCCTCGAATTTTAAAATGTTTAGTGTCACCACTTCCACTTGCGAGGAAAGAAGCACTTTACAGACTTTGTTAGGAAGGTACGCATTTCCTTTTATTGTTTCAGTATTATTAGGAACGTTAAGATATTTTTACCACTAGTTCGCTCTGTTCTTTAAAATTGTTTAGTGCCACAACGTTCACTAGCGAAGGAAATTCTGAGTAAAGCTTTTTACAGATTTGTTCAAATGGAACCATATTGGTACCGCAGTAATATTAAATGCTACCAGTAATAATGAATCCACTCATATGTTTTATTTAAATGTACTACTAATACAAGGAAAATTATAGTTAAGAGCAAATACAAATTTTAGGAATTTTCTTTTCAAGCCGTTGAAAACAATTACTCCAATACCCTGTATCTCTCGGCGTAAAGGTTATTAGCAGCAACTACGTACATCATTTTAACATTTTTCATAGACTAATCTGTTGTATAAATTTTCGAAATTTGGGAACAAATAACGATAATATTATAAGCAGTTTTAAACTATACAACGTAAATTTTTGACAACTTAAATGCTTTATTTTTCAAAGCCACCTTAATTACCATTGAATTACAGCAATTAAAATCTTTGGTGGATTTTAATTTCATCTGTTTTTGTCCCAATTGAAAATTTAGCATCCCAGATGTTTGGTAGTGGCACCTTGGTGTACCATGGCACCAATATAGTTTCATTGGAAAAGTTGACTTTCTCTTAAATACTATGTTAAACAACAACTGTGTTTAGTCATAAACCACATAATTTAGTATTTCCGACGAGATTCAGATTTTTCTAGCATTACATAGATCGACTGGAATAAATGGGAACCGCCATGACAAAATTAAATTAAAAAAATAGAAATAAAATAAAACAAGTTGGGCACTTAAAATGTCACTTATGTAGTATCATTAGATTCCTAAAATTATGTTAAATTAAGAAATCTAATAATATATAGGGTGGTCTATTTAAAAGTTAAAATTGATATCACTTCCGCTGACACTGTAAGGGGGAACATTTAGCTATGTCAAAAAGCGGCATTTATTTAGCACATACGATTTTTGCCAAATTTATTTTTTTTTCAAAGATAAAGAAAAAACGTAATGTACCCTGATCGTGTTACACCCGGTATATACTACCATAACTTACTGTCGTTGGTAATATAGGAATTATGGAAACTTTTCTTATTTAATAATACTTATCTAGTATATCATAAAATTCTTTTTTAGTTTTTCTATTTTCTGCGTTGCTGTATACAGTGTGTCTACTTAAGTTGGCGCCATATGGAAAACTTTGTTATTATAGTTTTTACGAAAAAAGTAATTCTTTATAAAAATTTCTGCTTTCGGAAAACAATAATATTCCAGCTATTCACATTTGACATCGATGTACAAGGTGTCCACAAATTGAAAAAGTTCGATAGAAATTTTTTGACCACCTTCAATTTAAATTAAATTTTGCAAATCCTACTTGTAAAACACGTTATCTTTATCTTAATTAACAGTCATCATACTTCAAATGTTATTGTTGATCCGTAACCTATTACCGAAGCATGCTAATGAATAATATGTAACAAGATATTTAATACTGAACATTTTGGTTATTTACATGCATTGCTAAAATGTTACAGATAGGCGACTAAACATTTGAAGTATGATGACTATTTAATTAAGATAAAAGTAACGTGTTTTACAAGTAGAATTTGCAAAATTTAATTTAAAATTGAAGTGGTCAAAAAATTCCTATCAAACTTTTTCAATTTGTGGACACCCTGTACATTCAATGTCAAATGTGAGTAGCTAAAATATTATTGTTTTCGAAAGCAGAGATTTTTTTATAAAGAATTACTTTTTTTCGGAAAACTTATAATAACAAAGTTTTCTATATGGCGCCAACTTAAGTAGACACACTGTATATTAAACACGTGCTTCAAATTATTGTCGGGGATATATTTATATACCTGACCACCTCACAAGATAATGATACAAAATTAGTAAGAAATCATACATCATACAAAAACATACCAGGAGCGGATTTGCTTGAAATCGAATCTATCAAATGAAATTCTTTGGTTTTTTTACAATCATGCCATATCGTATTTAGATAGGGGGGTCGGAATTATTAAGGAAGTACTAAAGATAGCCATATTAGTTTATTTTTGTGATAACTTAAGCCACTCGAATACTTCATTACTTCAATAACTCAACTTCAACAATTAACGAAAAGTACTATTTGAGTTGAAGCGTTCACGAAATTAGTATTGTTGGAAATATTAATTTCGATAGTGAAAGCCAATGTTATTCAATATAAGAGCAAAACTTTTACGAATCTTGCTGTTATTGAATTTTAAACTCTTATTTTGACACGTAATGCACGCTGAAAGTATAGAGTGCCTCTTTATTCCTCTTGCACTGAGATCTTGTATTTCAGCTGGACGGGAAAAATATTTCAACTGTGTAATCGCCTCGGTTATCGTGCACCTTAATAAGTGCCGGCAATTTAAATTTCTCGGTGACTGACTGAGAGTATTCACCAGA